>JALIZH010014378.1:0-19796 GCA_030522465.1 Rhipicephalus appendiculatus | reverse complement strand
ATGCGCGGTCTTCAGCGTGGCAGCGTCTTCCGCGAAGGCTATCGAGGGATCAGTTTCTAGCGGTTCAGTAGCAGTGTTGCCCGTTAGTCCTTAAACGGCCTGATAATTTTCCTAGTCTGACGGCATATGCCCCCCACAGTCTTCTTACAGGACAAAACTAAAGGTGACCGTTATGTCTCGCTAGGCCAAAATATATCTATATGGGACAAGATATCTCGCTCAATCGGCCTGCAGCCCATCACTTGCAACATTTCGACAATATTTTAACACATTGAACATAAATAGGCAGGATAAAGTTAGGCGCGGTTCTATATTTACTGCGCCACAGCGAAAAACACGGGAGACACCCAGAGCGTTGTGTGCCTTTCTCTGTGGTGTCGTCTCTCATTGTAAACACGGAAGGTTAAAACCAACTCACCCAAGATATTGTATTGTGGAAGGCGAGGTACACGGAACAAGCGATTCTCTCCTCTTTGGCACTTTACTTTGTCCCCTTTAATCCGGTTCGCAGTACTCAATTGACGATCGCCAATGGTCCCAAAATTTTATTCTGTTGAATTTGAACACTTCACTGTCAAAGATAAAAGTGCCCAGCGCACATTTGCGGAAAAGCTGAATTCACTCCTAGCTCAGCAGCGTGTCATTTAATTAAAAGATTCGCCTTGCCGAGTATTTCACGACCTAAAAAGTTTCTTAATGTTACGAGGGCCATGATTTACAGGGAAGGCATTCGTATCTGCCGTAGGGACCGTGTCTGGCAAAGTGTTGTGCGCGTGAGTGTTATGCTGCTCCCTGTAGTGCGGGCTTTTCGGTGCTGTAGGAAACTTTGAATAAGTAATTAAAGGAAAAATAAATTGACTGATTCCTTGCAAACAATCTAGGAGGCAATACAGGGTTGTGGATAATTCTTTTCTTTCGTACTCTCCCTTTGTATTTGTAATTTTCGCGGTACCTTTCCACGGCCATGAATAACCTGAATTAGTATAGTTGGAATAAAGAAATGGAGATTAGATGTCACACTGTTTATTTGCGTATGTTATTTGCGTTGACGTGCGTTTTGTGTATGTGTGTTGTGTGTATGTGCATGTATGTATGTATGTATGTATGTATGTATGTATGTATGTATGTATGTATGTATGTATGTATGTATGTATGTATGTATGTATGTATGTATGTATGTATGTATGTATGTATGTATGTATGTATGCACGTATGTATTTACGTATGTATGTATATATGTATGCAGGCATACATGCATGCATGCATTTATGTACTATACGAGGACTTCATGAGGAATCAATCTCTCAATTATTGGGCAGTACAACTGCTTAGAAAAGTACAGTTCTGTGGCAGTTGTATAGTGGTGGTGGTCTCGTCCAGGTGACGTAGCTGGTGAGATCACGTTAGTTTTTAGTTTTATGTGAAAAGAATGCAGACTGGCCACAACGGCACATAACAAAAATTTCAGTAAAGTTGGTGATAGTTCATGTTCATGTAAAGTTGGTGATAGTTGGCGATTTGGTGATAGTTCATGTTTACGTGGGAAGCAGCGCACTGAGACAAGGCACAAAAAGAACGAAGAAAGACAAGACAACCGCTGCACTCGCAACTAGTTTATTTCGAAGAAAACATGGTTAATATACAAACATGAAGGCGTACCACGTGTGACCTTCACTTTCAAGCTACAACAGTTTCCGGTGATCTTCCAAAAAAGACACTTCGCAATCACTTAAAACCACGGATGCTTGGCTGATGCAATTATCTTTTCTTTTAGTGATATGGAAGTCCTCGATCACTCCCTGGTCAGCCGATCCTTGTGTTTGGAAAGTATTTCCGTTTCAGAGAACATCGGCGTGCAACCACACTCCAAGTAATGTCGTCTAATGTGTGAATATGCATTATTTGTTAGTGATCTCTTGTGTTCAGTAAGCCTTGTGTTAATGCACCGGCCAGTCTGACCGATGTACAACTGTACATCGGTCAGACTGGCCGGTGCATTAACCGCGCTCGCTACAACTTGCACAGTCACGCGTGCCAACTGGCTGGCAACGGGCCAAGAAACCACCGCCAACTTATCGGCCTACCGCTGCAACGCAGCCGGCGTGTCGTGGTCGCAGCTGATTTTGTTCGGTCAAACTACGGCTGAGAGCAGCACGGTCGCGGCGCGCGAATGCGCTAGTCACGTGGTATTTTTTGTATTTCGCTGGCTTTCTTTGGAGCACGGAAAAAAATGGTACGCGTAAAACTTTCTTTATTGCAAATAATGCAATGGGGGTTTCTGAAGACGCTCTCGTACTTTGCAACTCTCATTTCTTGCGTAAAGTCAATATTTATCAATTTAGGTAAATTAATCATAATTAACAAATTAGTTAATTACGAAACAAAAAATTGCCTGTAGTGCGCAAGAAGGCTGTAAGCAATATTCAACTGACTTCACTCGCCTGCCTCAAATAATTCTATTTTTTAACCCTTGGCTAAAGATAGCTGGGACACCCTGTATAAAGATTAGGAAAGGATAATGACTGTAATCGTCGCCACGCGACCTGCGTTGTCTTATCTAATTTAAGATCAGGTGGGGTTAGAGTGCGTCTACTCGGCTTAATGTGTTGCAGAATATCGGCATAGGAAAGGAAAGACTGGGGGTCGTCTTGCTCAGCGAGAAGTTGCGCTGTGGATGAAGCAGCGGAGGCCCGGTGTGAGATATCGCGGGCAGAGGCGTGACCGACCTCATGGCCTCGAACTCCTGTGTGCCCGGTAACCATAGCAGTTGTATCCACTGACCCTCTTGACGAGTGGCCGCAGCCTGTTGCAGTGCGATCTACTGGATGTTTCTTTTGCTTCAGTTGATGCACTATGCATGGTCTTCGGGTCCAGAGTGTGTATTAAACAACATATAATAAATATAGCAAATTACTATAACGTTTACACGACAATAATGACGAGAACAGAAAAACAAGAAACTCCGACCAAAATGAAAGGGTAGATTTTCATTTTGAACGAGGGTTCCGCGGGGAAGCCGAAATGTCTTACAATTTTTAAGCGTTTTAGTTTTGGTCGCCGTCTCTTGCTTTACTTTTCTCATCATGCCTCTTCCAGACAAGACGATTGGTCATCGAACCCTTGATTTCACGAAAAGTAATAATTTATTCCCATTTCTGTTTCCAAGATTTCTACAATGACAGCGCTTCCTAGATGTCTACTGCAGCACCCTTGTACTCTTGAGTGCTTCTTATAGTTCCTCGTGATTCCTCGTGTACTTACTTGGTCGCAGGGAACTGAAAGCGGTTCTGTGGGTGCTTAAGCATGCGAAGCAATTATATGCCATTATCACGCCGCACGTTCAGGCCACCTTCATGTGGACAGACAGCGAGCTGCATTCTACCTCTGATTACACCTTTGTATTGAGAGTGGCGTTATTGCAGGGTCAACCCGCAGGTCTCAGTTGCCGATTTCTCTATGATTGGCCAAAGGGCCCTTACATGATTAAGGCATTATGTGTACAACTATGACCTCGTTTGGACGCTTAACACAATATACGTAACCCTTCCCTTTTGTTGCTTTTGCATTAGACCTATATATATATATATATATATATATATATATATATATATATATATATATATATATATATATATATATATATATATATATATATATATATATGTATATATATATATATATATATATATATGTATATATGTATATATATATATATATATATATATATATATATATATATACGCGAGATATCTTCCCATGTCCCGGAATTCAGGCGAGTGCATTTAAATATGAACGTTTCCTATCTCATTTTAGGCAGACAACGGTACTTCAGGGTATTAGAGAGTACAACCGGGCGAACGCCACCTAGCTGGCGCGCCTGGAAGCAGTACATCCAGAGAGAACGTTGAAGCTTTGCACTGTGGCGCGCTGATGGGCTGCTGTATACCTCTCAAATTATTGCCGAAAAAAAAAATACTCACAGGGTACATCATGCATTCGCCTAAGAGGACTCGAAGGCAAAAGCCATCTTCTTTTTCTCCTCAGTCGACGTACTGATCCTCCCCTGCCCCCCAGCTCCGAATTCTTTTGGGACATAACGGAGATCTGCACCGGTTCCCGAATAGGAGGCATTGCAAGCTTTCTGCAGATCGCCTAGTTTTGCATTGCCTCCGTGGTAGGTCCACCTTTGGCCTATACTGTCCTCCTTTGGTGGCATCGTGTGACATCACGTTATTACGTCCTAGTGACTTCATGACGACGTCACAAATTTTGGCGATATGTGAAGTCGTAATGATCGTTTGAATCACTCGTGTTCACGCCGCCGACGTCGACGGTGAATTTCTCTTGACGAGGCATCTAAGGCGTTCACTTTTTACAAAAACTGATGTCGAGTGACTTTTGTTTTGCATACAAATCCGCGCCATTGTGATGGAAAGGCAACAACGGCTCACTTAATCCTTTCCCGAAGGAAATAGAGAACGGGCTACCGAGAGCAACCTGCATTAGAAGCTTGAGCAACGGCAGAAAAAGTGCATCATGTCTGATATCATCATGTCAGTGCACTTTCCTTTATGTAAGCGCTTAAAAAAATGGGGACGCAAGGGAAATTCGATTACGTTTTTTAAGTGTTACTGATTATCGAATTAAGCGATGGCAATATTATTGCTGACCTACTTTTGCCCGGATGCCACGCAGTAGTGAAGCCTGTAGTAGTATTTTGTTCTGTGGTATACTTAGACACTGTGGAATACAAGAAAAACGCCGACCAAGGTAAAACGTACTAAAATTTTACAAAGATGTTTCAGCTCCCACACGGGAGGGTTGTTGGCAATGAGAGCAAACGGCGTAGTACGCTCTTCTTAGAATGAATGAATGAATATGATCTTTATTAAAGAAAAGAACGACCCTTGGCCGCTGTTGGGGATGAGGTGGGAAATGGGTAAGGGGAATAAACGGTGATGAGCAGCTTCATGTCACGCCTCCGCACGGGTCAGACGACCTCTCCTACACCACTCTAAACAAGCCACTTTGCCAGAGCTTTCCGTGCTTCATGGTCGGACTTTATTAAATTCTGTAGAGCGGTCATGTCGCCATGCATCAGATGCTGAATGCGCCGTCTGCCTTTTCAGAAAGCTGCGCATGTCCAAATCAGATGTTCTAAATCTGCTCGGCACAGCGTCTGACAGTGTGTGCATCGCGTAGGAGTATTGCCAATCGAAGGTCGGTTAGCTTGCTGCCATTTGTCAATTATGTGTGGCGTGTATGCAGAGTTCGCCATAAATTTGTTCAAAAAAATTTCTTGTGGACGAGTAAACCCACCCTTGTAATTTAGTACACACGCTGGTGTAGCTTCCAACAGTCTGTTTTTGTTGCCTGATTTCATTTTAGTTCGAATGTAATGCATCAGTGCTCTGCTAGGAGAACCTGCTGCCCACATCTTAAGATAAGGATTTGGGTATTCTGCGTGTGGCGTGGAACTGGGGTGTGGGGAATTGTATATGTCTTCAAACCCACCCGCTTGAGCGGCGACAGCATGAGCGACTGCGTTTCCCCCGTCCGTGCCAGTGTACCCAGGCCATGCTGGCTCTTTCATCGCTGATTGTGGCATCAGTGTATACGTCAACGGTGTTCGGAGGTCTGCTCTGAACCAGTGTCTTCTCAAGTAGTCGTCTGGCTTTCACATCTCGTCTGGCGAAAGGACGTTCTTTCCTCCGAGTACCTAGCGGCACTTCCCATGGTGGCATTGTGAGCCATTCCTCAGCCACTGGCATCGCGTGGTCTCGGTTATCCCATGCAATGACCTGTTTTCCTTGTGGTGAATTTTCCAATCGACATCGCATTCGAAATTGTGCTTCGCTTATGATGTCCCCTATTGGTGGTATAGGTACTAGCTTGAGCAGGTCCTCGTTCCTCGTGTGCTTTGGCAGTCCAGGGACCGTTCGAAGAGTTGCCCTTTGCAACTTTTCAATGTCGGTGAGATCTCGATTGGAGAAATCATACACAAGTGCCCCGTATAGAATCCTCCCTACTGCCACCGCTTTTGCAAGTGTTTGGCATGCGTTCTGCCGTGCTCCACCATACTTATTTGATATGCGTCGGATCATGTGCAACATTGGAGTCTCAGCGAAACGGGTTGAGCAGACTTTTAGTATGAGTCTCACGAGTGAATAGAATTATGGTGAGTATGAGTCCAAGGACGCCCTGAAGATAATATTTTGCGTGAGTCATCATCATCATCATCAGCCTGACTACGCCCACTGCAGGGCAAAGGCCTCCCCTATGTTCCGCCAATCATCCCGCTCCTGTGCTTTCTGCTGCCACGTTATACCTGCAGACTTCTTTATCTCATCTGCCCACCTAACTTTCTGTCTCCCCCCTCACGCGTTTGCCTTCTGTTGGAATCCAGTCAGTTACCCCTAATGACCTTTCATCGTCATCGCTGAATCACGCGTCGGACCACACTTCAGAATGAACGGATATTATTTTCATCACTCAAAACGACCTGACAATATCAGTAGACTACTCATAGGCTTCCGCAGAGATATTCCGGCCTCCGAGATCGACATCCCGCCCCACAGCGACAATGAATACGTGTGCGCCATCACAGTAATAGGTAAACAAGAATACACTCTGATTGGAGTATACCCTGGAGCCAGGTAGGCCTTTCGACGCTTCAAGACTTGAAAACTTGATTTCAAGGACACCTTCTCCACATATCATTTGTGGAGATTTCAATGCCCACAATTAAATTTGGGGCAGCTCACACACTTGTGCGCGAGGAGCCAAGCTCGCAGAACTACTTTCAAAGCATTCAATTGAACCTTTACATGACGGCAGCATCACCTACCTACGAGGCTCTACGACTACCAGCAGCATCGACGTGACCTTCGCAACAAGCTCAGTTGCCCGTAACTTTCACTGGTGCACCGACTTGGAAACACGTCGCAGTGATCACTACCCAATTATGATATCAGCTGTTGGTGCGAAGACGTCATCAAGGAAACTAGTTACAAGATCTACAGATTGGGATGCATACAAAGACGCCACTAGCAAAGGAATTACTGCTGCAACCAAGGACGACGAATTACTTTCTACAATGTCTCATTGCCTAAGGGAATCCACACGCGTTTCAGCTCAGAATGACAGATTTCCGTCAAACGACGAGGAGTTTGAAAAACTGCGTGCCATTCGCAGGCGAGCCGAAAGGAAAGTATTGCGCACAAAGTGTCTTGCAGACCTTCGAGCTTGCCGACGGACACAACGTCATATCCGACGTTACCTAGATAAACGTAGCTGGCAAAGATGGCGCGACTTTTGCTCCACGCTGGATGTTCGTCAACCGGTAGCCAAAATCTGGCGGGTCTTTAGAGGCATGCGTACGCCACTCCAACAACTTCACCCTTTCGCTGCACTCTCCTTGCACGAACGAAAATCCCTCAAAGAACTCTCAGACGGATACTGCGCACTGCTATCGGCAACTTCAATGCCTTGGACCTCTTCTGCAGACAATCAGTCTGACAACTCACGAGCGGCAGTGCCAGCATTGGTCTTGCCTTTCACAATTGAAGAACTAAACACTGCTATCAGTGAATCAAACAGGCACACATCACCCGGTCATGACGAATTAAGCTACGAAGCCATCGCAAAGCTACCCCACACCTCCCGCCTACGACTCCTGGAATATTATAATTCTTCATGGCTGTTTGGCGAGGTCCCTGCAGAATGAAAACTCGCGAAAATAGTGCCCATTTTGAAACCTGGTAAACAGCCAACAAGCTACGTCTCTTTCCGGCCCGTCGCCCTGCTGAGTTGTGTTGGCAAGCTTATGGAGCGAATGATTCACAAACGACTGACATGGTTCCTAGAAAGCCACGACAAATTTCCCCAAGAAATGAACGGGTTCCGCCAAGGCAGGTCAGCTATCGACAGTGTCATCACCCTCGTCTCTTCACTCGAAGAGGACCTCTTTGCTGGACGCATACCGATAGCTATCTTCCTTGACATCAAAGCAGCCTTTGACTCAGTCTTTCACCATGCCATTCTCGCAGCCATGGACAGTCTTGGCCTCGGAGGAAGGTTGTACAAATGGATTGAGAGCCACCTAAAAGAACGGAAGATATATATGAGCACTCCAAACGGTCCCACACAGTTCTACGCAGTAGAGAAGGGCGCACCCCAGGGTGTTGTGCTCAGTCCGCTACTTTTCAACCTCACCCTGATACATGTAACACGGATATTGCCGCGAGGAGTGCACATCACGATTTACGCCGACGATATTTATATCTGGAGTGCTTCAACTTCGCGTTACATCACCAAACAACGCCTTCAAAAAGCATTACGGAACCTCTCCACGTATTTGGCTCCTTGAGGTCTTCACTTTTCTCCAGAAAAGAGCACAGCCATCGCTTTCATGAGAAAGAAAATGAGCAAGTATCCGCTCCTCCTAGGTGGACGGCCGACCTATGTATGGTCTCAACGATTTCTTGGAATAGTCATCGATAGAAATCTTTCCTGGTCTCCTCAGGTGAAGAAACTCGGAGCGAGAATAGCTGCAGCATCACAGCTCTTCAACTTCATGGCGGGGACACGATGGGGATGCAAATGCCGCTCAATGGTACTACTTGAGAAAGCGTATATTGAAGGAACCTTGCGCTATTGCCTGTCGGTGCTTCACCGATTATCACCAGCAAACAAGAGAACTTTAGAAGCCGCACGAAACAATTGCCTGCGAATCTGTCTAGGCCTCCCTAAGAGCTCATCAACCTCGGGAACTGTAGCAGAAGCAGGCTGTCTTCCGCTAGAAGTCATCTCTACTCAAGAAACCATGCGCATTCATTTTCGACATCTCCTACAAAGGAAGAAGCACTTTCTGAACCGCATACATCTGACCCACAACAATTCTGCATTCGGACAAGCTGTGCAAATGCTGCAACTTACTGCTATTAGACAGCCACAACAAACAATGCCTCTGAGATTTCCTCCCTGGACACTTTCGCCTCTTAATATTAAACCATTTGTACCAGGCATCAATGGAGCAAAGAGAAGCATCTCACAGACCCCACTGCTGCAGACTACTCTCCTCTACTTAGCCGAGCACTATACTCAGCACACTCATATTTACACTGACGCATCCACCACTCAGGAGACTTCATCCTATGGCCTCTATATCCCCTCCACAAGACAAATGCTATCTTATCGGCTACAGCGAAGGACATCCTCGACTACAGCAGAACTTCATGGCATCAAAGAAGCTGTCCTATATATCTTGCGTCAAACGCCGAACCGATGGGTGGTCTTCACCGACTCCAAGGGAGCGCTAAAAATACTGCTCAACCTCTTAAAGAAAACAAATCATCACCCGATTTCATTCGATATAGCGTACTTACACCACTTGGCTGTTACCACAGGTAACTTTATCACATTTCAGTGGATACCAGCTCATTGCGGTATTCTGGCCAACGAAAAAGCGGATGAAGCGGCACGCAAAGGACTTCAAAACCGAAATTACAGGCGAACCTATTTCACCAAATCTGATGCTCCCCAGCTGGCTAAGAGACTTGCTTCCGAAGAAAACAAGAGGCTCTGGAACCTTTCGACACATCATTATGCTTTCCCCTACTCTATCGACCCACATCTAAGAACAAGACTCCCATGCAGAATTCCTCGACATCTGGAAACTTTGTACCATCGTCTTCGACTGAACAGTGCTTATGGAAACAGCTTACGGTACCGCTTTGGTCAAACGGAAAGTCCATACTGCAATAACTGTGGCTCGATAGAAACTGTCGAACATATTTTATTTGAGTGCCGAGCGTATGCCGATGAGCGTGCGCTCTATGAACATTGCCTGCATAAGCTGACCCGAAGGACTTTATCAATTGACTGCGTCTTGGGCCCTTTACCCTGCGCCACGCAACAGAGGCATGCGATGAAACTAATATTCAGATATTTAGACAGCATCGGTCAGCTCGACAAACTTTAATGGCACCTTGAAAGCACGTAATAAGTACCTGTCAGCGCACGTCCCCGCCCAAGAGACAAAAAACTCAGTTTGTGTTTTTACCTCTTTTTTTTAATTCTATTTTAACTTTTTCATATTTTTTCTATCTCTCTCCCTCTCTTTGTGTCTTTCAGTCCCCAATCCCCTTCCCCACGCAGAGTAGCAAGTCAGCGATTTACACACGCCGGCTAAATTCTCTGCCTTTCAATAAAGAGCTCTCTCTCTCTCTCCCAGCGGTTATCCTGCCGACGTGCTACGTGCCCTGCCCATGTCTGTTTCTTCTTCTTGATTTCAACTATGATATCATTAACCCCCGTTTGTTCCCTGAACCACTCTGCTCTCTTCCTGTCTATTAAGGTTACACCTATCATTTTCCTTTCCATCGCTCGCTGCGTCGTCCTCAATTTCAGTTGAACCCTCTTTGTAAGTCTCCAGGCTTCTGCCCCTTGGGTAAGTACCGGTAAGGTGCAGCTGTTATATACCTTCCTCTTGAGGGATAGTGGTAGACTATAATTCATGATCTGAGAATGCTTGCCGAACGTGCTCCATCCCATTCCTTATTCTTCTAGTTATTTCACTCTCATTGTTCGGCTCCGCGGTTACTACCTGTCCTAAGTAGGTGTATTCCTTTACAACTTCCAGTGTCTCGCCACTTATCACAAAGCGCTGTTCTCTGCTCAGATTGTTCCACATTACTTTAGTTTTATACATATTACTTTACAGACCTAGTCTTCTGCTTTCCGTATCCAGTTCAGTAATCATGAGCGGTAATTCGTCCCCTGAGTTACTCATCAATGCAATGTCATTAGCGAATCGCAGGTTACTAAGATACTCTCCGTTAACTCCAGTAACATTTACAGGAGGTTTTCAGGGCCCTAGATTGGGAAGAGCTAGGGATAAGAGTTACTAAGATACTCTTCATTAACTCTTATCCCTAACTCTTCCCAATATAGGGCCCTAAAACCTCCTGTAAACACGCGGTGAATAGCATTGGAAAAATCGTGTCTCCCTGCCTTACACCCTTCTTTATTGGGATTCTGTCGCTTTCTTTACGGAGGACTATGGTGGCTGTGAATCCGCTGTTGATTTCTTCCAGTATGTTTATGTAGGCTTCGTCGATGCCCTGATTCCGCAGTGCCTGCATGACTGCTGATGTGTTCACCGAATCAAATGCCGTCTCGTAATCTATGAAGGCTATGTATAGGGGTTGGTTGTATTTCCGCGCATTTGCGTGAGTGAGTTCTGTTAATTTTTGCCGGTGATCAGGGAACGTGTTGCGGTGAAGGATATGATTCACAAACAATTCATTATCACGAACAATTTTATTACAGAGAAGCTGTATATGCCTGATACTCCAAAATTTTTCAAACAGAGCGCAACGACGACGCGGGCGTAGAAAAAAACGGGGGCAAAACACAGCGCTGTGGTTTATACCCCATTTTCTCTCCGTCCGCGCCGTCGTTGCGCTGTTTGAAAAATGTTCAAGTACTGTCACCAACTAGCCCAACTTTCAATCCTTCTACTGTATATACCTAGTAATGTGTGCATTTTCCCTGTTCGTGAATACAAAGCTGGAGGACGTTTGAGCTTAGCCTTGAAGAGTGCGACGCGATCGCGTTATCGGACCCAGTTGGAATTTCCGTCAGAATCGCTAGGCTGGCTTCGCTCCTTAGTGGATACCTCAACTTTGCCACGAATAAAGGTACGTCCGTGCGCGAAATTGGTAGTTTCAAATAGTCCTATAATTCCTAGTGCTAGTAGGGTTGAGAATTGTTGTTCTTCCCGAGTCACTTGGCGGAACCCACATCCCGGATTCACCATGTATCGGATGGTACCTTGATTAAGATATGCATGAGCTTCATGTTTGAAAATTTGGTTGAAGCGCACCGAAAAAACACAGACAAGAAGAAGCAGACAGGACAGGTCTGTCTTTTTTCGGTGCACTTCAACCCAAATTTTCAAACATAAACGTAAACCAACTGGCCCAACTTGTCATCTTGCTGAATGAGCTTGCTGAAGGAACAGGTTCAGAAATCAGTAGTTTAGCCGTAACTCATTACTGATTTACACCAATGAAATTAAGAAGTACGAGTACAGGTATATATGTATATTGTAGTGAAGAGACAAGAGACAACGCCCTTGCTGCGGGCCGGCTGTTCTTGTTCGTCGTTCTCCTCTTTCTCGCAGCAGCTGTAGCGCTGTCATCCTTACAATATATATATATATATATATATATATATATATATATATATATATATATATATATATATATATATATATATATATATAGATGATTCAAAAGAAAGTTCTGTGGGTCCGGAGCACATGTAGTCAAGAAATGAAGGAGTACACTTACGAAAACTGAATATTTTTTACTGGTTAACGTTTCGGCCGTGGCACGGCCTTCTTCAGAATGATATATATATATATATATATATATATATATATATATATATATATATATATATATATATATATATATATATATATATATATATATATATATATATATATATATTTCGTCAGCGAAATTGTTTTTTTTTTCAGCGAACACACATAAGAACAAGATTCCTTGTCGAGCCATTGTTTCAGAAAAAGACACCTGGCAAGTAGCTGTGTCTAGTTATTTGCAGAATTGCTTAACCTCTCGGAGTTTTTCAGATCGTTTTCGCATGCGTAATTCTCAGGCGCTAGTTCAGTTCCTTTCAGAAGAGAACCCCGGTAACTGTAAAGCTTTTAGTATGGATATTGCAGACCTTTATTACTCTTTGCCGCATGAGGATTTGTTAAGATGTGTTAGAGAATGTATTAAAGAACCAAGGTACGAAACGGCTTTCACCAATAAATGTGGCGTTTCGAAGGGCGCTTTTTCAGAAATTCTTTCCATGTATTTAATGTCGACGCTGGTAGGTTGTAAAGAAGGCGTTTATGTGCAGAAATCAGGGATATATATTGTCTCTAAAGTAGCTCCGGTTCTTAGGGATTATACCTTTGCAAGATTGACAAACGTTTGGAAGGCGCCTTAAGCAAATCTATTATTAAGGTATTTCGTTATGTGGACGATTGCTTGATTTTTTGTGGTGGTGAGGACTTTGAAACCGTGGTAACTTCAGTAAGCAAAAAATTTGAATTATATGGAGGAGGGCTAAACTTTACTAAAGAAATGCCTCTGCATAGTGGAATACAATTTCTAGACATTTCCTTAACCACGTTTGCTGGCAGTATTCTCCAAGATCTTCAAAACCGCTGTTAAATTTCTCGTCGAAGCACTCGAAATTTGTAAAAAACAGTATAGCCATTCCCAACAAACCACACCATCTCCCTTGGATCTCCCGAAATGACCCGAATGTGGAGCTCCCAAATTTATGTTTCTTAAAAATTGGCAAAACGTGTTTTCTGGATATAAACAAACAACTAAAAAGTTACTGGGCACCAAAAAGAGCCCCAGAAAGTCATTGCGGGACGAACGATTTTCATAAAAACGCCATCAAAACAAAACAGCCCGCACTGATCCCCCCAAATGCCCTTGAGGGAGCAAAACACTTGTGTGAAAAAAAAAACTGTAAAGAAAAGCCGCGCATGCGCACTTGCTGTTGGCTTCGCGCAGGCGCGCTTTGTGACGCGCTCGGTCTTCTTGTCTGCCGTCTTTGTGCAGCCGTGGTTTTTCATTGGGTTTCTGTGCGTTCTCTGTGGATTCGTGTGGTATTGCACATGTCATCGTCAAAATTACAGGATTTTTGTGGATTTGCATCGCTACAGAAGGTATGTACGACCATCTCGATGCGACGAAGTTGCAATCGGATATTTGTGTTGTGCGTGAAAATGGTGCAAGTTCAATAGTGCGTGCGAGCGCAAAGTTCTGAGTTCACGGCTGCTGTCTTTGTTTCCTTTCCACTAGGATAAGTCGCACGAAAACGCGAGCGCGACGAAAACCTAAGAACCTGTTTGAGATGATTCGTGACATAATTCGCTTGTTTTAGACAGTAGCAATGGAAAAATTTTGCCTTGCCTCGAGCTTTGCTCCGAAACAGTACATGTGTTCCACACGTGCTAATAAGATTCTTCTCGCATCTCGTGTATTTTTTGCATGCGAGAAAGCTTTACATTGTA
This sequence comes from Rhipicephalus appendiculatus, assembly GCA_030522465.1. Lineage (NCBI taxonomy): Eukaryota > Metazoa > Arthropoda > Arachnida > Ixodida > Ixodidae > Rhipicephalus > Rhipicephalus appendiculatus. Next base: position 5,686 of record JALIZH010014378.1, on the reverse strand, counting down.
AACTAGAAGAAATATAATGATAGCCTTCATATCTTGGTTTCTGCTTACACGCATGTGCGAGTATAAGCGATAATGCCGACTTCATGCTCTGACTAAAGATACAGGAATTATTCCGTCTTTTCCGTCTTTTATGCACAATTCATGATGTCCTCAGGCTGTTCACGTGCATGACGCCACGAAGAAATAACCTCTGGATTGTTCCATATATGAGGGTAGTGAATTCTCCTACTTCGCTTTGCCATGTAGTCGCACGCCCGTTATGCCTTGCCTTGCGTCGCTATCGTGTGCGATCAACTGATTTCACTTCGTTTTGTGTGTTCTTGGCTGCTCAAGAGGGGAAAGCAGCATGTAGTCGAACAGCACAAAATAACTGATAGGCTCAAGGTTTAGTGCTGATATCTTCCACGTGTCATATACGGAAATAACTCGCGAGGAAGAGATAGCGCCTGTACGAAGGGTAATGAAGGCGAGAAAAAAAAGACACTCTCTGCTTTGAACTCGTAGTGGATTATGGGCCCATTAAATTAAGGCAATTCAGCCGACAAAACTGTCCCAAAGTGTTTTGAGTTTGGCCCAGGGCATTTGCACCGAATGTTTAACTATTCATGTAATAAATTTATTATACTTGTTCATGCGCTTAGAGAAAGGTATATATGGGCTGCTTAACTCGAAAAACAATTTTATGAGCGGTAAAAGTGCACTGGATACGATCACACAACGAAGGAACACACACGCAGACACATGGCGCTACTTTCAACAGTTTGTTTTGTGATCCCCATAGGTGTGCGCACGGGGGGTGGGCAGGAGAGGCTTCCCCCTTGAGTCACCTAAGAGGGGGGGGGGGGAGGGGAGCGTAAAGTCTGCCCCATACCTTGCCATGATAGGGAGAGGGGCGTTGCAACAAACCTTCGTCCCCCCCCCCCTGACGGGGAACCCTGCCCCCGCTTATGGTGATCCTTACACCACTTATATAGCACATCAGCTGCGCAGAATAACAAAATATCAATAGGCAACATCAGGAACACCACGAAAATCACATTCATTTTCTGTCAGCGCGATAGACGGCTTTTCAATCTCCATTGCTCATATAATCTCGCGTGTAAGTTGATTCCTGATTCTCCCCACAATTATGCACGTGTTGAACAAAGAACTTCTTACAATGCATTGCTAGGAATCCACCTGCCACGTTTCTAGTATTGTAATGGTGTTCACGCAGCCGATCACTCAGTCAGCGAGTGTGTTGTCTGCCGCTATCTTGTGGTCGCAGCTAGTCGCAGCCACGGTGGACAAATCGGTCGCAGCCTGAATGACCGGCTGCGCGAAGACCATTACAATGCTGGAAACGTGGCAGATGGTTTCCTAGAAATGCATTGTAAGAATTGCGGTTGCCTTCCTTTGTTCAACACGTGCAGAATTGTGGGAAGAAATAGGAATCAGCTTACACGCGGGATTATAGAAGCGGGGGGAGCAGGAAAGGACGGGTGACAAGCGCATTAGCAGGCCGTCTTTCGCGCTGACACAAAAGGAATTTGATTTTCTCGGTGTCCGTCATGTAGCGTAGTAATGTTCTGTTACTTCTGCGCAACAGACGTGCTCACCTTTTGCTATATAAGTAATGATGGGATCACAAAATAAACTGTGGAAAGAAGCGCTGTATATGTGTGCGCGTGCGTTCCTTCGTTGTGTGATCGTCTCAAGGGTACTTTTATCGTTCAAAGAAACGGACTACCAACGTGTCCAGATTACCACCGTGGTCGGAAATTAACCCATTTTCAGAAGCTGACTCTCCATGTATGCTTCTGCGAAATATGCGCTATGTGATGACATTGTGTATGATGTACCAACAAACCCACTTTGCAACAACAGCAATGACCCATATTGATTTTGTGAAATATGACACAAAAATAATGCAAACTGCTTAAGAGTCAACATTCATAACTTATGTTCTAGTCTCGCATTGTTGTGCATCTTAATAATTAGTAAGAACTACCATCATACCGTGCTAGTCAAGCAGCGCACTCAAAAGAACGAAGAAGAAAAAGGAAAGAAAAACTCTTCACTCGCTGAATTTGCTACGACTATCGTGGTTTTTTTTTGTCTCTCTATTGAGGTTAGGCTGTGGTACACAATTAAAAGGAAGTGACATTTGATGTCAAGTTTTAGAACACTGTTTTAAAAAAAATGTGCTTAGGCTGCAATTACTTTACGTAAGCTGTACTCATTCTCTTGTATATTCGTTTTGTATATGTGGCAGGCGGCACATGAGTTTCGAGGACAGGGCGCACGCGGAAGGGTACACACAGTGTTAACAATGCTGTAGGTGTCTCAAGATTGTGTTCTGTGGTTCTTCTTTCTTTCAGATATTTAAAAACAGAACAAGATGAGAAAACCTTGCAGTGAAGATTCTTCTATTTGGGCTAGATTGCACAAGATCAGCTGAAAATGAATCATTTCTGTATTTACAGTTATTTATGCCAATCCTCAAGGCCCTGGGCATTTATTAAAATGTATGTTTTTGCAATGAGTGTAATCAGTTTTATAAGTAAACCTCGTTTACTTAGCACAAATGTCACAAACACACATTACTACAACGAAGCGCATTTTTTGTGCGCAGCATTTACATGTGTAAGTGCACCTGCAAACCAAATTTTGTGTACTTAAATCCAGTGGTGTAGCCAAATGCAGGAGTGCTACGGTGCATTGTATTCACCGGTGTGCCACTCCCGCCCATGCCCATGGCCACACCACTGGATTTAGGTGCATGAAATTTTGCGGGCATGTGCATTTTGATGTCTAGATGCCACACACAAAAAACCGCTTCGTCATTATGAATAGAAGCCGAGATATTAATGAGAAACCCTTATTTCGAGGTCTCTGGGATGACACCAAAGTTGGAAATTGCTGGTTGCTAAAGCGTACTCGGGACGTTTTTCGGCGCTGTAGGGTTTTTTCTGGGAAGTAGTATATGTCCCACCAAAACTTTTTTGGGACATTTTCGGGAGGTTGGTGGTTTGTTGGGTTGTCACGTCCCGGGGCAGGAGCGCAAGCTCCTCCCATGACGTGGCACGGGATTGGGCCTCTGGTGTATGGCTTGCGCCAATCGCCGGTATGAAGGAGTCAAGATCCTTTTCCATGCAAAGAACAAAAAGCTTTAATAATGCGTTTCAAGAAGATAAAAATATTTCCAACGAAGAGAACAGTTAGCTTGAAAACAAAGGTGAACTAGTTATAAATTGCACAATTATTCCAGACAAGTGTAGCATGCAAAAAAGTTACGATATGTAGAGACAATGATCAATATCAGATGGATGATCAAACAGCAAGAGCTTTTTTTTTATTATTATTAGCGCCAGTATGCCCTACGGCATAAGTTAAATAAACAGAAAGAGTTCTGTTTCCCGTATGAAGGCCAGGAGTGGTCGGTGCAGAGGACCGTGCGTCCAGCGCGTCAAGTCAGGTGGTCGGCCGGGGTGGTAGTGAAGGCCGCGTAGGTGGCGGGTGCGAGCCTTGTGAAGGCCCGGACAGGTCCCCAGTAGGTGATCGAGCGTTGCCTCTGTGGCTGGGGCAACGCAGAAGGGGCATGTCGTTGGGGGAGGCTGTGCACCGGATGTCCATGTAGCCCAGATGGCAGGAGTCAAGGCGGCGCCCACACGAATCCTCCTGAGCGCAACCTCCTCTCGGCGAGTTAAGCCGCCGGGAAGGTCCGATCCACGCGGAGGAATGAGTGCACGCGTGGAGCGCCGGAGGGTTTCTTTGTGCAGAAGCAAGCTGTCCTTTGGGGACAAACGAAGCAGAGGCAACGGGTGTTGGACTTCCGCTGGATGGCAAGCGGCATCTGCGTCCAGTTGAGCCGGTGCAGTCCGGCGGGTCCACAATACGCGGACAGGACAGGCGCACGCGTGAATCAGTCGGTGTATATCAGAGGCTATATCGAGTGAACCAATAATTAGAGTTCGCAGTCCATTAAGTTCAAGGGAATGACATACGTAGCCGGGTGCAGCAGAGCCCTTCTACACCGGCGCCGTTCGTAAGTGACCCTTCAGGCTGGCGAGACGGGTCGGCGGCGGCGGCTCCACGAAGACGGGGAGTGTTGGGTTTCCGGACGTGTTCTTCGCTGCGCTGTGTCCCGGGATTTGCCCAACGTGGATCTCTTCTCCGGAGCCGAGCAGACTGTCGAAGTATGGGATCGGCCCGTTTTTATAAGGTTCTGTGGGCGCCGGTCTGAACTTCCAGTGCAGTTTCCATGCATCCTAAAAATGGTCACGTACGCACTGGTTGCTCCCGTGGTTCAAACTTCACTTTCGGTGACTTTCACTGGTGCACAATTAACTCACACACAAAACACCAGTTACGTAGGCACATGAACCACAGGAACGTCCTGTGGTTGAGACTCTGCTGTCGGTCACATTCATGGCGAGCAAGTGAATAATCTGACACGTAGCTCGGATGCTACATTCTATGGTTCACATTCTGCAGGCGATCGCCTTTCCGAGCCAACAGTTTGAAAATTACACAAGACAAGAGCCATTATACTTCTTGTGCTGTCCAGCCATATTAGGACATAAATGTATCATGTTTCCTATGGCTAACGTTAATACACCCTACGTGGTGCACGCACGCTCACGGCACCGCAGTCCAAGGGAAGAATTATGGTACGTTCGCCTTTGATGCCAGTAGAAGTCGATCACCTGCTCGAGCGAACAGTTCTGAAATTACACAAGTGAAGAGTCACTATGGTTCTTAGTCGTTGCAGCCATATTAGGACATAGAGATATCATATGCCTACACCTCACGCTAACACAAAGTTATACACGTGCGCTCACGCCACACCACTCTTTGAGACGAATTTTAGCATGTTCGCCATTGACGCCGATGTAAAAATCCCTGTTCATGGCATACCCTCGGACATTATGCGCAAGAAATGTTAAGACCAGGCGACTTTTGTGACAGCCATGTCTTCCTTAAGTCGGCCCTCACGAAGTCGTGTGAGCACAAAATGAGTGATAGCTTTAGTGCACAGGTTACGCGTCTTTTAGATGTAGATTATCCTCTGGTTGCACTGGCCACTGTTGCTGGACGTTTAAACAAGTCCGTTATGTTAAGTCCGAACATGGTTGCAGAAAGCGATAGGAAGAAACGTATCGTAGGTATACCGTACATTCATTGCACATCCCACAGGCTAAAGAAAGTAGGAAGTAGATACGGCGTTAATGTTGTTTTTACGGCTGCCAATATGATAGCTAAGCTTTGTACCGCGGTGCAGAGAAAGAATGAACCAGTAAAGGACAAGAAGCGGACTGATATTTGTTTCGTAAAACACACAAACAAATTCACTGATTGCCGTATATGTGTGCTTTATAATGTCACTTTCAGCTGTGGCCGCTTCTACGTTGGACAGACGGGACGCTGCATTAACCAGAGATTATTGGAACATAAAAGATCACTAACCCGAGGCTCACCTTCTATTCTTTCTTTACATTGTCGGGAATGTAAATGCACGCCAATGTTAGATGAATGCGCAGTTTTATACCGGCACAGGAATGAAGAAACGCGTCTGATGATTGGTTGGTGAACTCGATGTGGTTTAGGGTCCCTTTAAGTTGAACACTAACATGTGGTATCAATGAGAATGCAGGTACTACGCTGACATGTCTTGCCTCCGCGTAATTTATCTGTGCTATACTAA
>JALIZH010014377.1:0-22229 GCA_030522465.1 Rhipicephalus appendiculatus | reverse complement strand
AATATTTGGCCGTTCCTCTAAAACTACACTGTCACTGCGAAATAATTATGTAAAGACTCCATGGTTATTTTTGCCTTTGCCGTCATGTTCCGTAGAAAATGCCATTTTATGAAATCGCTGCGCGCATCATAAGTTATATGTGCGAGTGAAGGCGCGCGATAGCTCTCGTCGAATCATGGCCAATTGAATATCGAAGCGTGGGAAAACCCGGACGGGCGTCACTGAATACGTCATCTACTGACAACGCTATGTGGAGCCCTAATGACATCATCAATTGACGTCACACAAAGCCGTCACGTCATGCATAGATAGCGGAAGTAGTCACACTGACCCCCCTTGTACATCTTCTTAAGAATAGATGCAAACCACATAGTAGACAGCTTTCTTCGTTACGCTTCCCCGAAAATGTGGACTGTGGACTCGGGGCCACACCATCATTTGTTACAAAAAAGGCACCCACCACTTTTAGAGACCGTATTTCGCTGTGCATGTCTCGCTTGAATGCTCTGCTACTCAGCGTCAAAGGGCGTACTTTTCTCTCGTCTCAAATTGGCTAGAGCAGGAACTTTCAGCACCTTGCACCGCCATTACAATAGCTGCTTCTTCGCGAGAGTCCAAGCGCCGGTAGCTGTAGTTGGCGTCGGAAAGGTGGTTGGGCATTATTGATGGTGACATGCTCGGTTTGGCTGCTCCGGTCTTTTCGAGTCCTCTGGCACTTATGCTTTTCAACTTTTGTTCTTGCACATTTGATGCAGGAAACTTGGATGCCGACATCCGTTGGCGTATTTTTTTGTATTGCCTGAAGGACATCATCATCATCCTCAGCCTGATTATATCCACCGCCGGACGAGGACATCTGCCAACGATCGCCAGTTTACCCTATCCTATGCGAGGTGACGCCATTCTATCCCTGCGATTTTGTTAATTTCTTCAAGTCTGTAACTTTATGCCTTCCTTGACTGCGTTTCCCATCTCTTGGTAACAATCCTGATTGCTCTTTACACAATGTTGATAAAACGTGCTATATCTCCGTGTAACAGATAAAGGATAGAACGAAGGAAGACAAACAAGAAATGCTACTTTGTTTGCTTGTTTCCTAGGACATCCGTAAGGAAACAGGAGTCCTTGAGCCAGGGCCCTCCTCTCAGCCTAGTGGTGTGTATGTAGATGAAAATGTATTCCTGTCTATTCCGCCTACCTTTCTTTAATAATGCAATGAGATGCGTTGTGCACAAATGGCTACTCTACTGCCCTTGAGTACCTGAACACATACAATACACTGATTTCGATATAGTGAATCAAGTAACGTTGGTAAACCAACGTGCGCACGATATAAGTTGTGTGGTGCGTACAACATACAGGTTTGTTATCGCGTACAAGTTAAAAAAAGGTTCCGGACATTAGAAAGTTATCTCTGGAAACTACTGATAATAATATACCACGAATGTAAGCTTGCACCTCTGTGGAAACCTGAAAAGCATAAAGCCAGCATAACGTAACTAGCACTCACGTACGTGCTCAGAGCGACTATAAATCAAAGGGAACGTTAAATATTACGGGCCATATTTAGCCGACGCGAACAATCATTTGCCCAAAAGTAGACAACACGAGCACCCTTATCCAAAAGTTAGAGGTGAATTAATAATACAATTCCTAATTTATACAAATAGAGTGCTATATTTATTGAAGTTAGGCATTATTTATCGGAAATTTGAATACACACGCTGATATCACGCATCGTTTAGTTAGCGCTAGTCCACATAAAGCAGTACTTACTACTGTTTATTGTATACGAGCTTGTGCGGCACTCAGGTAGCTCGCCGTTCACGTCTCTTGAGATAAGGAAGGACGGGGGGGGGGGGGGGGGGGGAGGTAAAGCTAAAATATGTTGCTGCATCCCATTTGCTAGGCTGCATTTGAGTGAGAGGCCCCGCCGTGGTGGTCTAGTGGTTACGGCGCTCGACTGCTGACCCGAAGGTCGCGGGATCGAATCCCGGCCGCGGCGGCTGCATCTTCGGTGGAGGCGAAATTGCTTGAGGCCCGTGCACGTTAAAGAACCCCAGGTGGTCTGAATTTCCGGAGCCCTACACTACGGCGTCTCTCATAATCACATCGTGGTTTTGGGACGTTATACCCCAGATGATATTATTATTATTAATTTGATTGAGAGTCGTCTAAATGATGCGTGAGCATGTAAAACGGAAGTGGAAATCTTAGGGCTCGTTTTTCTTTGTTAGAGACAATATTAATGATAGGTAACAGAGTGACGCCAAGGGAAGTGTAGGGGACGTTATTATTAGTAAGCTGTAGCGCAAATCTGAACAAAGGAAAAGTCGCTGAAAAGACAATTTGCCGCCGGCAGGAACCGAACCTGCGACCTTCGAATAACGCGTCTGGTGCTCTATAAGCATACAGTTAGCCTGTAGCATGTGAGCACGTAGTTATTTTGAAGGAAACTACGGTTCTGCCTTTCACTGGAACGTTGTCGAAGGCTGGCATCGGCACAGCGTCCTCCCTCTTTGTTTTAGCCGTTGGTTTAGCCTTCGTCAGCGTCTCTTACGGCCCAACGGATCGCGCATCCTGCCATCTCAGAAACGCATCTTCGGCACTGCGTTGCATTTTCCGCTGTCGTACAGACAGCATCTTCCATTTCATTCTGCTGAGTTTATTGGAAAATATTCTTTTGAAGGAAAGCTTGTATTCCCTCAGAAGTGTCGTTGGCATTGTGGATGTGACCTAAACAAATGGCAGCCGATATACGAAGTGAATGCTGATGATGGAGCGAAGCTCCATTGACGAAATGATATATGATATAAAGAATGTTTATGAAATCCATCTGTCCGTCACGCACGTCCGTCCGTCCGTGCCCGCGTCCGTCTATCACGGACGAACGGACGGACGGATGCACGAACGGACGGACGCACGCACGGATTCACGGACAGACGGACGGACAGATGCAGGGACGGACGGACAGACAGATGCACGGACAAAGAGTACGGTCTATTTTAAAGCCTATATGCGTGCTATGAACTCTCTATGTGTGGTATATGTAACACCTGTGTTTCGGTCCGATGGGGAGCTACGACGACGGCGACAACGGACATGGTGCGAGCCCAAGGAGCTTCACTCCTAAAAAAAAAGACTTCCCATCTCCCGCTAGAGGGGACCATGTGTGGATGCGAAGCAGCGGCGAGATGGTTAGCTTGAGCGCGAGAAACGTCGCCGCTCTCGTTTCGCGGCGCTGCACAGGAGAGAGAATGAGGCGCGCTCCGTCATTTTCATACCGCGGAACTACCGTGGTGCTCCCAGCGGAGTATGCAGCTGTCGCACCATTTGTCGTGCGCGCCGCTCCGTAGAGGATTCCTAGAGGAGATAACGGGGGGGAACCGTAGGAGAGGAGAGAGAGGAGACGCGCATGCGCTGTGGGTGTGTGGGACGCGGGAACCGCTCCATAGAGTAGAGGATTCCCAGAGTAGAAATAATGAACCACCAACTTGCCCAAAAATGTGCCCTCTTAGAGAAAGAGGGTGAGCGTAGGAGAGAGGACGCGCGTGCTCTGTGGGGATGTCGAACGCGGGCGCCGGCTCCGTAGAGTAGAGCATTCCTAGAGTAGGTAAAGGGGGGTGAGCGTAGGAGAGGACGCGCATGCGCTGTGGAGATGTGGGGTGCGGGCGCCGCTCCGTAGAGTAGAGCATTCCTAGAGTAGATAAAGGGGGGTGAGCGTAGGAATAAGGGGGGAGAGGACGCGCATGCGCTGTGGGGATGTGGGACGCCGCTCCGTAGAGTAGAGAGTAGAGGGACAGACTAAGCCCGCCCCCCCCCTCCCCAAACACATGCAAGCAAGATCAAGGAATGGAGTCAACCTGGGCGACAGACACCACCTGCCTAGTCATTGCTAAGCAGCCTCTCTGTGCTCTCGGCCATGACTCTGGTGACTGTAGTGGTGGTTGACGGCCTTATATTGTACTACAGTGTTCTGGTTCGCATAGTGGTGCTTCCCTACTTCATGAAAGTGGCCGGACGCGGGACGCGGGAGGGACGCGGGAGGGACGCGGGAGGGACGTGGGAGGGACGCGGGACGGACATAGCCCCGAGCATAAGATGCTTCGCATCTAAAAATCGCGGGGCCCGCGAGTGCAAAGGAACGCTACCCGTGAAGGTGCTCGCCGTTTTCCACTAACTGATTCTGTCTCGGATCGTGGACTTGTCGACGATCCGATCAGCAGTTTCTAATATGAAAATCTGATCTTTTACAGGGAAAGCTGTTATGAGGTCACAACAAGGGCTGTTTTTGGCGCCGTAGTTGTTCGCCGCCGCCGGCGTCCGTAACCACTATCACGCGAAGTAAGAAAAAAAAAACACTAGATAAGAAAAAACTTCCCCATTTCCCGCCAAAGGTAACCATGTGTGGATGCGAACAGCGGGGAGATGGCTGGCTTGAGCGGGAGAAATGTCGCCGCTCCCGTTTCGCGGCCCGGGCGTTCATCGCAGCGCTGCACAGGAGAGAGAATGAGGCACGCGTGGTGCTTCATTTTCACACAGCGGAACTACCGTGGCGCCCCCCAGCGGAGTATGCAGCTGTAGCACCACCTGTCGTGCGCGCCACTCCGTAGAGTCGAGGATTCTTAGAGGATAGACCGGGGGGGGGGACCGTAGGAGATGAGGGGACGCGCATGCGCTGTAGGGGTGTGGGACGCGGGCGCCGCTCCGTAGAGTAGAGGATTCCTAGAGGAGAGAAACGGGGAGCGTATGAGAGGAGAGAGTGGGGACGCGCATGCGCTGTGGGGTTGTGGAACGCGTGAATGAGGGACGGACAAAGCCCCCCGCAAGCACATGCAAGCAAGATCAAGCAATGGAGTCAACGGGACGCGGGCGCTGCTCCGTAGAGTAGAGGATTCCTAGAGGAGAGAAAGGGGGGAGCGTAGCAGAGGAGAGAGAGGGGGATGTGGGACGCGGGAAGGAGGGACGGAACAAAGCCCCCCACAAGCACATGCAAGCAAGATCAAGGAATGGAGTCATGGTGGGCGACAGACACCACCGGTAGTGCGTGTTATTCTTTGCTTGCACCCACCACCTGCCTAGCCATTGCTAAGAAGCCACTCTGTGCTCCCGGCCGCGACTCTGGTGACTGTAATGGTGGTTGACGGCCTTATTGTACTACAGTGTTCTGGTTCGCATAGTGGGTGCTTCCCTACTTCATGAAAGTGGCCGGACGCGGGACGCGGGAGGGTGGGACGGATGGACATAGCCCCGAGCATGCATCTAAAAATATGCGGGGGGGGGGGGGGAGGGGATTCCAACCCGGGTCCTCTGAGTGGCAGCCCAGTATTCTACCACAGATAGCTCAGGAAATAGGCATCTTTGTTCCTTGGTGTCTCTACACCAGGTATGCGGGTATGCCACAGGTATGCGGGTATGTGCCACAGGTGATTGACAGTTTATATCTACCCAGGAACGGAGAGGACAGATATTGGTCATTTTAACGCGAGAGCGTTAAGAAAAGGCTGACATCGGCAGCGTTGACCCGACGAATGCAAAGTATAAATGTCAGGGTCCCAGCAGGAATCGAACCCCAGCATTCTGCGTGGCAATCAAGTATTCTACCACAGAGCTATGCCAGGTCTCAAAAATGTTTTCAATTAGACCCTAATGTTCTTGAAACGTCCATTGTGGTTTCAGTGCTGGCTATCCAATTTTATAAACATTACATATGTACTATGATACAGCCGTCACGTCGGGTTAACGTCAATTGTAGTTAAACGCCATCCGCTGAAGTTGATTTATGTAGCAGTGTCCAGTGCTACCATCCTCGCGAGCACAAGCGCTACATATCAGTTTACCGCTTCTGCTGTTGCTAATACCCATGTTTCTGTTGGCATCGTTACGCAACTGTAAAGAAATGGTTATACAAAACATATCCGACTGTTCAACATATGTCTGTGCGTACAACATTTGTACATATCTTTAGCGTCATTTCGTAACGCTTCGCTCAATAAAAAAATTACACCACAGTCGCCTTCCCTAAGCATGCATTGCATAACATCGATTCCCAAAGTACGTGGGATCTGCCGAAGTACGTGGGATCTGCTGATTTACGAGCAATACGGTAAAATCTGCAGGTAAATATTTAGAACGTCGAATTTGTAGAGGGGCAGAGAAAGTGTATTTGTACAATTTCTGCACTTGACGAAGCGTTCAAAGGCTTTGTTGTGATTGTGAGCTACGAGGACTGTTAGGATGATCGAAGTTCGTTCGTTTTTCTAGGAAGTTAGACCAGCAAGTTACTGTAGGAAATTTAAACGTCTAGGTTTGTCACACGTCAACAAAGGAGTTTTACTTAACTCTGGACTGTTAGGGAAAGAAGTAGAAAGCATTGATGCTATGTGCGACGCATAAACTTCAGAATGTTTTTCTCCATCTACTCAATCTTGTTAATTTAATCCATCTGAAAATGGCTTCAGAGCATAGTGCAATATTCGAAGATTGGGGGGATTAGTGTTTAGCGTGTAATCTCTTGTCTCCGTTGTACCGGCTGCGGCAGTATTTTTGAACCAAGTTATTGTTTCACGCGCTGCTGAAGCGGATCTCAGAGGGCACGTAGAAATAAGCGCGTGGTTGAGCTATACTTCGCCAGGTGCCGCCATGACCCCAGCTGAAAGCGATCGCTCTTTAAAAAAATTCGTACTGTAGCGAAGCCTTGGAACTTAGAAATGGGTTACACTCTCGAGAGCCTTCTAGTGGGTCATCTCCAAAAAGGACGCCGCTCGCGCTGAGAGTCCGCGCCTGGCCGTGACTCTCGCCATTACGCATTCTCGCTGAGTACCGGCAAGTAGACGATATGCTCCGACGCGACGTAATTCGGCCCTCGGACAGCCCCTGGGCGTCTCCTGTCATTCTCGTTGCGAAGAAGGACGGTTCTGTGCGGTTCTGTGTGGACTACCGATGGCTCAACAAAATCACTCGCAAGTATGTTTATCTATTGCCGCACATCGACGACGCGATTGACAGCCTCTACGGAGCCGAATTATTTTCTTCTTTCGATTTGCGCTCGGGGTACTGGCAAAGGCTGACGACGCTCGCCCGAAGACAGCCTTTGTCACACCCGACGGCTTGTACGAGTTCAATGTCATGCCGTTTCGTCTGTGTAATGCGCCCGCGACCTTTGAGCGCATGATGGGACACCGTTCTGCGCAACTTGAAATGGCACACGTCCTTGTGTTACCTGGACGACGTCGTTGTTCTCGCTCCGGATTACTCCACGCATCTCCAACGTCTGAAAGAAGTTTTTACGCGTGTGAGCAACGCCAGCCTCCAACTAAATCTGGAGAAGTGCCGATTCGCAGCACGGCAATTCACAATCCTAGGTTACGTCGTGTCCGAAGGACGGAATTCTTCTCGATCCGGCCAAGCTTCGGGCCGTGGCCGAATTTCCCAAACCTGCGTCCGTGAAATAACTGCGCAGTTTCGTGGGCCTGTGTTCATACTTTCGACGAATCGCACGAAACTTTGCCACGATCATATCACCACTGACGAAGCTCCTTGGAAGTAACGGGCCCCTTAATGCGTGGTCATCCGAGTGCGACGACGCGTTCGCCAAGCTCCGTCATTTGTTAACGTCTCCTGCTATACTACGCCACTACGACCCTACGGCTCCAAGGGAGGTGCACACAGACGCCAGCGGTGTAGGCCTCGGCGCTGTCCTGGGGCAGCGCAAACCCGGATTCCCCGAATATGTCGTGGCATACGCAAGCCGTACGCTCACGAGAGCCGAGACAAATTACACCGTCACGGAAAAAGAGTGTCTGGCGATCGTCTAGGTCCTCACAAAGTTTCGACCTTATTTGTATGGTCGCCCATTTGATGTTGTCACCGACCATCACGCAATATGCTGGCTCTCGTCACTGAAGGATCCCTCAGGCCGTCTCGCCCGCTGGGCTCTTCGACTGCAAGAGTACGACATCCCCATGCTGTACCGCAACGGACGCCAGCATGCTGACGCCGACGCCCTCTCGCGCTCCCCACTCTGCCTGGCGACAAAGCCCCCTGCTCAGTATCTTCCATTGCTGTTTCTGTCATCGATGTTCACATCATCGCTACCGAGCAACGCAAGGATAATTGGATCGCCCCGCTGATCGACCTGCTCTCTGATCCGTCCGCAACACCATCCACTCGCGCCTTGCGTCGTCAAGCTCGCCATTTCGCCATACGTGACGGCCTCCTGCACCGACGCAATTACATCGCCGACGGCCGGCAGTGGCTACTCGTGATACCCCGCAGTCAGCGGTCGGAAATATGTGAGTCCTTCCACTCCGATCCGCAATGCGCACACTCTGGGGTATCCAAAACGTACCGCCGCATTCGGGCAACGCTACTTCTGACGAGAGATGTACCGCTACGTGCAGAAGTTCGTTCGCTCCTGCCGCGATTGCCAACGCCGCAAACCGTCAACACACATGTCCCCAGCAGGTGTACAACCATTACCTTGCCCTGACCATCCTTTTGGGCGCGTGGGTATCGATTTGTATGGACCACTCCCTCCAACGTCGGCTGGTAACCGCTGGGCCATCGTCGCCGTAGACCATCTAACGCGATACGCCGAAACAGCCGCCCTCCCTGCGGCTACTGCCCGCGATGTTGCCTCCTTCCTGCTGCACCGATTTATACTGCGTCGCGGTCCACCCCAGGAACTTCTCAGCGATCGACGCCGTGTCTTCCTGCCGGAAGTCGTCGAAGCCATTCTCACAGAGTGCCATTCTGTCCACCGCAAAACTACTGCTTACCACTCGCGGACGAATGGCCATCACCGAACGCTTTAACCGCACCCTCGGCGACATGCTTTCGATGTAGATGTACGTCCCCGCCGACCACACGAATTGGGATGCTGTACTACCCTTCGTCACCTACGCTTACAACACCGCCCCTCAGAGCACTACTGGTTTTTCGCCCTTGTTACTATACGCTATACGGACGGTACCCGTCGCACGCCATCGACACGATACTCCCGTACACGCCGGATCCATCTAAGTGTGCCCCTATTTCTGACACAGCCAGGCTTGCTGAAGAGTGTCGCGAGTTTGCCAAGACCTTCACGACGAATGAACAAGAGCGGCAGAAGAGTATTCGTGATGGCTCCGCTACTTCTCAGCCCACGTTCCTCCCTGGAGCGCTCGTATGGCACTCGGTCCCTACCTCTGCAGCTGGCCTCTCTTCCAAACTACTGCCGAAATATGAAGGCCCCTAAGGGGTCATCGAGCGCACATCTCCGGTGAACTACCTGATCGAACCCATCGAACAATCTTTGGAGATGTGCCGTCGAGGGCGCGACATGGTCAACGTGGAGCGCCTGAAGGCCTACTATGACCCGCTCATAGTGACATGCTGTTAGGTCGTCGGGCGGCTCCCTTTTCGTACCCGGCGTAATTGTAGCGAAGCCTTGGAACTGAGAAATGGGTTGCACTCTCGAGAGCCTTCTAGTGGGTCATCTCCAAAAAGGACGCCGCTCGCGCTGAGACTGCGTGCCTGGCCGTGACTGTCGCCATTATGCATTCTCGCTGTGTACCGGCAAATAAACACCTTAACAGTGCAATTAATTTTCAAATTTACCTTACAATTGATTGCACTTCATCATGAGCCAATCTAAGCCCCGATATCATGCGTATCCAACATAACTCTTAACTTGAACCGAAACAATCGATTTTGTAGCAGGTTTATTTATTTTTTATGACACTTGTTTTGTGCATACAGAAGACTGCAACTGTTTCACCGGAAGTGTTTCCGGGGCGGTCGCTCTACCAAATCCTTGTGGCTTCGTGCTACAAATGGGTGGTTGTCTATTTTCCCTTTCTAAACCCTTCCGCCACCTTGCGGGATTCCGCACAACTCATTTGCAATACTTGTGTCCATGTGCTTCGAGTTGTCGATGAATTCGCCCTCGCGCTGCCAATTGCTAGCTTCCTGGTTAGCTCTTTTGGTAGAGCGACCGGCCCCGGAAAGGCGTTGGTCCCGGGTTCGAACCCCGGACCAGGACGAATTTTTCGGCAACTAAGAAGCTTTTCTTTCTGAGAAATCCGTATGGATTTCCTTGTGGCTTCGTGCTACAAATGGGTGGTTGTCTATTTTCCCTGTCTATACCCTATTCACCATTGTAATCTTCCTAGCTACCTGAGCCCTTCCGGTTTAATTTTTCATACAAGACCTTTTTGCCCTTCATCTTTAAACACATGGCGTGCTTGTTTCTACATTTCTTTCTTACATCTCATATATGAACTAATTTGTGATTCCCGGTAGTTATCTGCTTTATAACCTTGACAGTTTGCTTCAATATTCGTTTCACAACGTCCCCACATGCCAACGACTGCACCATGCTTATAACGATGGGCTCTCTGCCAATTGCAGGACGAGATACAACAGCCCCATCTCTCTGTTTTTTTTTGTTCTGGTTTTTTTTTTTGTGCATTCAGGCTCTTGTCTCTTTCACAAACGTATAAACTCGAATAAGTAAATGTCCATGCTTAGTGTTTTCTATGTTTATTGTTATTTTTTTTGATATCTCACAGTTTGGTTTGATATTAATGTTTAAATATCCTCCGTTCTCTAACTTTTCTGGAGATTTACTTTTCCACAGTCACTGTTGTATCTTTCATTCATCTTGTATTCAAACAATGGTAAAAGAAGAAAGGAAAGTACGTTTGTAAAGACCAGTAGGACAATTTAAAAGGCACAAACTCAGAGAATATCATCGCAAGGTTGCTTACACATGCACACACCAATTCATCAACATAGATACCTTCGCATAACCTGAGCCTGAGTTAGGAGGACATCAAACCACCTAAAATTATATGTAAACTAGTTTACCTTCACGTTTCTGTCGGTATGTGTATCGAAATGCTAGTATATGATGGAAATATATCTTCATGCGTATTCAGATAAGTGCGCAAACGTACAAACTGCAGAGCAATGTCAACAATGTCCCTACATATAAAGAGTTCACCGAAAACGACCCGGAGCCGAAAGCCATTTTCTTATTGACTTTCTTCTCAGCCGATGTATTGGCCCTCCACGACACCCCCCCCTTCCCATAGGTTTGGCAAAATACAATGACGTCATAACGGTGCAACATCAAGTGACATCACATCATGACATCGCGTCTCATCGTCGCTCGGTCATAAGTAGCCCGATCAGGAAGGCACGTGATGTGCATAGAGCTTACAATGCCTCCGTGATCAGAGGCAGTGGAAAACCACCCTAGGCGCCGAAAGATTTCGGGGGCGGAGGATGCATACAAACGACTGAAAAGGAAAAAGCCGGCAGATCCCACGCACTGCGGGAATCGATGTAATGCGGAGCAGCCAGGAAGGAGCAAATCATGCTTTACATAACTTGCACGTCATGTTTTACATGTTAGAACCTGTCTTTTGGTGTATCTCAATAAGAATAGCGCGTGGCAATACAGTCACGTCGCGCAATACCAGTTTTGGTGTATATCAACCTAGCGAACTGGACGCAAGCGCACCATGAGCGTGGCATGTAAATGGCGTTGTAGATGACATGCATGCAAAGATTTTCATGTTACCACCTGCCACTTATGTTCGTTATACAGTCATGTCACTCAATACCAAATTTGGTGTCTATCAAGCTAACGAAACGGCCGCGAGCGCGCCATGAGCGTGGAATGCAAGTCATGTCGCTCATGACATGTGATGATTTCCATATTACCACTTGTCATTTATGTTCGCCATACAGTCATGTCACTCAGTACCAAAATTTGGTGTATATCAAGCTAACGAAACGGCCGCGAGCGCGCCATGAGCGTGGCATGCAAGTCATGTCGCACATGACAAGTCATGATTTCCATATTACCACTTGTCATTTATGTTCTTCATACAATCATGTCACTCAATACCAAATTTGGTGTATGTCAAGCTAACGAAACGGCCGCGAGAGCGCCATGAGCGTAGAATGGAAGTCATGTCGCACATGACAAGTCATGATTTCCGTATTAGCACTTGTCATTTATGTTCTTCATACAATCATGTCACTCAATACCAAATTTGGTGTATATCAAGCTAACGAAACGGCCGCGAGCGCGCCATGAGCGTGGCATGTAAATCATACTTTTCATGACAAGTTATTCATGATTTTGATGATATGACCAGCCATTTATGTTCGTCATACAGTCATGTTAGGCCATACCAACTTTGGTATAAATCCCATTAACGATACGGCCAGGAGAGCACAAAGTCGTAGGCGGCGAGATAGATAGATAGATAGATAGATAGATAGATAGATAGATAGATAGATAGATAGATAGATAGATAGATAGATAGATAGATAGATAGATAGATAGATAGATAGATGCGCTCAAAGTCGCCGGAGTTCGCTAAGAAATGCTTCGCATTTAAAAAGATTGATTTCGCCTTCTTGTTATTTTCGACGATTGCATAAAATATCCTACGAGTTTTCTTTGTTTCAGTTTACTGTATGTTTTTTTTATTTAATTGCTCGTTTTTTTTTAATTCAGGCGTAACTTCTCATGTGCTGCAGCACTTGTAGAAGTGAAGTAAAAGGAAAAGTGTAAATCTCGACGTATCCACATCAAGCCAGTTTGAACAAAAATAAAAAAACAGATTTTATTTTCTTCTTTTGCATTGCGAAAGCGTCTTGCTGAGATAGATTGGCAGTGAAATTGGGTCGAACGTCTCGCTTCCCGACTTGGCATGAATCCATGGAAAAAATCTAATGCCATACGCATACACGCATGCGCGCACACGTACACGGAGCACTTACAAACGACCGTGGTCTTTGCCGAGCGAATCGCCCCAACATTAATCTTGGGCGTCGTTTCCAAGTCGCATTAAAGGAAGGCGCTGTGAATGGTACAGAGAAATGTCTTGGAAAATACGGAAGCTTGATTCGTTACTAAGCAGTTCGGGGTAACAGCTAATATTGATCCCTCATCGCACGGAACTCGGGTATTACTTCAGTACGATTGCACGAGAAAAATACACCGACAATGCGGGATCAGACACAACCAGCGCAAACTTTCAATAGAATTTTTGCGCCACTGTACCTGTTTATATATGTCAGGACGAACGCTGCCTGTGAGCGTCGCTGAAGAATCTGCGTTCCTTTAGCGATGCTCGTGTTCATGGACAGGCGCACGCTGGCGTTCCAACCGTGCAGGCAGCTCGGCCTCCATGGCGGGAGAGTAAACCTTCATTTGTGATGTAGCGGTGCCCTCTCCCCTCCTCTTTTACCTCCTCTCTCGTACACCACTCCTCCTCAACGTGATTTCAGTTTTCCTTTCAAATGCTAGACTATACCATACTCGGCTATCCTATGCTCACCGCTCCCTCCTCCTCACCCGCACTTCCCTTTCCCATCACCTTGCCATAAGTGGCTATGCTATACATGATTTTTCGTGCGTGACACCAATCAACGACGTGAGATGACAGCATATTGCCGTCTTCTTTTCCTTCTTCGTCATCCTTGCTTCCATTTCGCGCCCCCCTTCCCACACATGGTTATGCTATAGGTGACTCTGCAATGCATCATTCTGCCTGCCAAATGCCATGCCATGCCAGGCTACGCTAAGCTCAGTTCTCTCCCCTCCTCCTCACTATCACTTCCCCTTTCCCACCCCCTTGCTACACAATGCTATGCTATAGATGGTTTCTGCCTGCATGCCATATCTGGCTGGGCTACGGTCTGCCCTATACCTTCCTCCTCCTCGCGCTGATGTTTAGAAACACGTCGTTTCCAACTTGCATACCTCTTTAACTTAGTGCTGTACATCGTGCTGCCTGTCGAGCACTATATTTGACTATGGTATGCTTTACCTTCTTCACACCTCATTTCTATCCTCCTCACCTTGACTTCCGTTTCACACCCTTTGGTAAACGCGGCTATGCTATACCTGAGTCTGCCAGCCTAACATCATACATGAAAATGCCATGCTTTACTTTTTTTTCCTTCCTCCTTTCCATCCTCCTCGCCTTCACTTCCTTAGCCCACCCCCCTTGTTATACATTTCTATGCAATAGATGGTTTCGCAGGTGGGATGGCATATATGACAATGCTGTGCTTTACCTTCTCCCTTCCTACTTTCCATTCTCCTCGATATTACATCACGCCTCACCCTCATTTGCCGTTCCTCCCACTTGCTATAGATGGCTAGGCTTCACATGGTTTTTCCTGCCTAATGCCATACGAGGCTATGTCATGCTTTAACCTCTCGCTTTCTCTCTTCCTTCTTCCTTCCCCTCACTTTCGTTTCCCGGTGCCTTGCTATATATGGCTTTGCTATATAGTTTGGCGTGCGTGATGCCAAGCGGTGACATGAAATGACAGAATTCGCTGACAGCATCTTCCCTCATCCTTTCCCTCGGCCTCACTCCCATTTCTCGCCTTTTGTTATGCTATAGATGCTATGCTATGCTATAGATGGTTATGCTACATGTGGTTTTACCTGCGTTACGCAACGTGACATGTGACGACCACAGCACACGATGACAGCGTACAACAGAGTACGAGAGCCCGAGCCCCTAAAGTGTTCCGCACTTAAAGAAACACTATACGAATGCCATGTAGTGAAAACAGTGGCCATGATGCATGTAATAGTGCGTGAGGCAAGCGTAGAATCGCTCTAGGCGTCAAAACAAGTCCATTGCACCACGAATGGTTGGTTCAAAGTCCCACCAATTATGAAGCGCAGATGCATAATCAATCATCACCATCAGCAACAGCATCAACAACGCGTGAAGCTGCGCCGACGCGAGTGTTGCTTTACATAGAGTAAGTACTTCGTGAGATCGCAAAAGGAAGAATTTTGTCATAGTGAGCGCTTCCTAACTGTGCTTGCAGTCGGCATTCTAGAATAGTTTGAAATGACCAGTGTACACGCGCACGGACGTCCCTTTAGAGGCGGCACAGTTGAGGGGTCCATATAGATGCGAAGCGAGGCTAGCAATTTAGAAGGTGATGCGATCGGGGCGCGATTCACGATATCACGTTGTGCTCTTGAAGGCGAAGCTCACGGTGATCTCTTAGTTCGGACGCAGTATAGACTTCGCTTGCGTGCGCATGGTTCCAAAACCTGTGCTAAGTCACAATTATTGTTTTATTATATGTATTTGAATGCCCAGTCTACAATGCGCTAATATATGACCGTGTACACGCATGCGTGGTCTGCACTGCGTCAATATATAAACAGGTTCAGTGGCATAATAAACTTAGTTCACAGTTCGCGCTGGGTGTGTCTTATTCTCTGTAGTACATGTCTGTTGTGCTGGGCTGTCATACTGAAGTAATGGATTACGAGCTTGCCCCGAATGCTGCTGTCATCAAACGCGTGCATTACATGACTCGTCAGCGCCTCTTTGGTCTAGTGGTTATGTCGCTCGAATGCTGATCCGAAGGTTGTGGGATCGAATCCTGACCGTGGCGCCCGTATTTCGGTGAAGGCGACACGCTAGAGGTTCATGAACTTAGATTTGGGTGCACGTCAATGAACCCCGGGTGGTTGAGATTTCTGCATTCCTCAACTAAGGTGTCTCTCGTTATAATATCGTTGTTTGGGGACGTAAAATAATTGTTATCTCATGATTTGTCCTATCTGGGCTACGTTAAACTATGAGGTGCTGTGAGAACTGTGCAATGAACGTTGTTAGCCTAACCGGCGGAAATCGGGCGTTGTTGGGAAAAGACTCAGAACTTTTCAACTCCCGTGAAGGTAAAAGCCAGCGGCTACGGCTGCACGTTCTGCATCGTCGGTTTCACTTACTTTTAGGGCCCATTTCTGCTTCTGTGCGCGTTGGCGCTTCTTCAATTCCCGCTCTTCTGGCCTCGAGTGATGCATTGATTGATTAAAACTTAATTACGCCCAGAAGAGGGGAACCCAGTTCCTCCAAGTGAACGAGACGCATCCATTCCATAGCGAATCCAGAGGGCAACTGCTGATAACAGCGCTTCCTCAAACTCTACGTCACGAGACCAAGGAGCACATCAATTGGTAGGAAGTGTCGGCGCCGCTGCCGTGTATCGCGTCAAATGGTGAAAGAACCATCGGTGGTGGCGTGGGGTCGAGGGTGGCACCTATGGTGAGCGGGCAACGGGAGAGGAGCGCCGAAAATTTTAAATGTGAGCGCATTTCTTAGTCGGGCTATGTCAGGCGCATCCGGCGTCCGCGGAGGAGGAGGATAGGTTGAGGAGGTGTCCGCGCGCCGGCAGGTGTTATCTCTCCGCTCTCACTCCCTCTCCCATAGCAACAGCTGCGGGCGCGCGCGCTTATCCTCGCCCCTAGCAACCGGAGCATGTGGTGCGAGAGAGTGTAGGAGAGGGTAGGTGCAGTGCTTCGCTGCTCCTTCTCTCGCCGTTCGCTCTCTCTCCTCCCTGCGCCCCACTCTCCCGTCCGCTCTCGCCTCACTCTCGACCGTTCGCTGGCTGGGCGCCTCTCAAGGCGATGGCAGAAGTTGGTGTCGGCACAAGAAATGCATTCGCATTTCCTCACAATTCCCTTCGGGGGAGAGGTGGGGGAGGCATTTTTTTTTTATTCTACGCGTTGTCTTCTCCACGCACGCAGTCCGCCAGAACCTAGCCATATTCAGCTTAGCTGTAGAGAAATCGCTGTTTCGCCGGGAGGCGGAAATAGATATTGGGACAGCAACGCATAGTAACACTATACGAGTACTACAAGCTTTAGGAGGCGATGAGCCTCCGATCCGAATTTGTTGCTATACAATTAAATGCCTCGACCTTGCGGTGAGACTGTGGCTTCCCTTGACATTCGCGACACCACTTACATAGCAGCAGACGACGTCTATACCTGGGAAGCAGACGAAAAGAAATTGCGAACGTGCGTGAAAAGTATCAGGAAAAGTTTCTGCCGCTCCAACGCCTCGCATTTGTCAGCTCGGGTGACACATTCTTGAGATAGTTTAAAGAAGGCCACTTTCGAGACCACGCGAGATATAACGAAAAAAAAGAGCAAAACATTTCAAATGTATGCCAGCGAGAGCGAGAGAGAGAGAGAGAACAACTTTATTAAAAATAAACGAACCCCAGTCCGGGTCCACTATGCCAGCGAAACAACAGTATCGCTAAGCTGTGCAAGAGAAACAGACAGTGCCCGACTGCATTCCGGTGAGTCGTGAAAGATGCACGTTTTCCCAGAAAAAAAAAACAAAAAACAAATTACACCATAAAAAATAATGTTTTTTAGGGACACATAAAAAAAAGTCACAGTTTTGCCACAAGGTGAAGCAATGAATGCGATAGCAACAAATTGGAATGTCAAGCGACGAATGGCAAGCAGGTCGAAGCGTGCAGCGCGCTGCTCACGCACACATAACGCACGCGAAAACAACACGCACAAGACGAGAGCGACCTAACAACGTTAACAGCTCGACACTTAACGCGCTGCTCAAACAAAAACGATGCACGAAACGTATTCACAGGGACAGACGAGCGCGAACTAACAAGTATCACCTGTTGTTACTTCGCTGTGTTTAACCCATATATGCCCAAACTCAGAAAAAATGACAAAACAAATATTTTTTTCACAAAAGTGTGCACTTGTACCCTCAAAAGAAAGCAGAAGTTTTTTATTTACTGCCAGGTAAACGTGACACTGTTCTTCAAGCGGTCCTACATACTGGACACTGGGCATTATGGGTGCTATGTGCGGGTGTGGTAAGCCTTGAAACATTTCACGCGCGTACCGACATTGCACTTCTC
This sequence comes from Rhipicephalus appendiculatus, assembly GCA_030522465.1. Classification (NCBI taxonomy): domain Eukaryota; kingdom Metazoa; phylum Arthropoda; class Arachnida; order Ixodida; family Ixodidae; genus Rhipicephalus; species Rhipicephalus appendiculatus. The sequence continues at coordinate 4,496 of JALIZH010014377.1, read as the reverse complement.
ACAGCGAGGAGTTGTCTTCTCATGTCAGTGAGCGCACCTTGTCTGTTTACTCTGAGGGACAACAGTGTGGTCGGTGCGCGTCTACAAGACGTCTTTCATTTCGCAAACGGGGGGGACTGCAGCGAGTGAAGTGAACTTCGTGCGCTCGGTAACTACAACGCAATCGTTCCGGTGAAGGAAGAAGTACTCTACTATTCTACTCCACCGCGAGATAAGCACGCGCGCGCACGGGCGTCTACCCCCCACGGGGCAAAGTACGCGCGGGAGATGAGCGCCTGAGAGCGCGCGTCGCGATGAGCGGGGCGCCGAGCTAAAGCCCCGCCGAGCGCGCCCTTTGCGCCATCTCGCTCGTAATGCTGAAAACACGCTGAAAACACGCTGTCTATAAATAGCTCGCCTTATGAACGTTGAAGGATGTGTGCTTTCGTGGCTCAGCGGTTAGCGCCGCGCGCTGCAGAGCGAGAGGTCCCTGGTTCGATGCCGCGCGTCGGAAACATTTTAAATGCGAATGCATTTCTTAGTCGGGCTATGTCAGGCGTCCGGCGTTGGCGTTGTGCGGCGTTGGCGTTGTCCGCGGAGGAGGAGGAGGAGGATAGGTTGAGGAGGTGTGCGCGCCGGCAGGTGTTAGATGTGAAGCATCTTATGGCGAAGCTTAATCCGGTGGTGGTGGTGTGCGTCGTGACCACCCTTACTGCCCATGCGCAAACCCTTTCAAAAAAAAATTAAAATAAAAAACCTCCTCTTTCCCTCTCTCTCCTCTAGGCATCCCTCCCCGCGGCAACCACACCCTCACTGCGCATGCGCCTCCCCTCCTTTCTCCCCTGCTACGCTCCCCCCCTCTCTCCTCTAGGCATCCCTGCCCGCGCCGTCCACACTCCCACTGCGCATGCGCGTCCCACCTCTCTTCTCCTCTCCTACGCTCCCCCCCCCTCTCTTCTCTAGGCATCTCTGCCCGCAGCGTCCACACTCCCACTGCGCATGCGCGCCCCCCTCTCTCTCTCCTCTCCTACGCTCCCCCCTCTCCCTCTCGCCTCGCGACGCCGACACAGGCAGCGTCTGCTAGCGAGTTTCTTGGTTGAAAAAACCGACTGCTCGCGCTGCACAACCGTTCACTGGCCACCCCTTATATATGGCAATGAATCTTGACCTCCAAGGTGGTGCCGGTGGGAGATTTCTCCTGTGCGTTGTTGAACAATAAAAATTCGCAGCGTGCGGGTGAACTAAAAGCGGACTGCGGCGAAGCTCGGCGGAGCTATACATGAAAAAAAAAATTAAAAAATAAATAAAAACAATTAAAAAAACAAGAAAAAGCAAAAAAAAAGGGCGCTGCGCCTTGCTCCCGACCGGGCTGCAGAAATCAGGCGCCTTTTCCTTCTTCGAACCACAACCACCATATATAAATGGAGTGAAGCGCGCGCGAAATGCATTCGCATTTCCTCACGATTCCCTTCGGGGAGGTGGGCGCATTTTTTTTCTGAATTATTTTTCTTGGTGGCTTTTATAAATATATAGATACATATACATATACGGGACATGACGGTGACGGTGACGGCGAAAACCAGCCGAGAGTGTCCATATAATTGTTATCGCAATGAAAACGCAGACGCTAGCGGCAATGGTGAGATAAAGCACACGTCTACGCCCATCCAGGATTACCTATTGTCGGGCAGAATCGGAAAACAAGCGGCACAATGCTTCAAAAAGACGGGCATCTGTAGCTTTTATAGAACGTGTTCCATGCGGAATATCGCATACACAAAACATTTCTTGCTGAAGCAACAACTCTTTGCACAAGTCATCGCAGACGGACGAAGCCAGCAGGCAGGCGCTATCTTCTGCAGCTGTTCGCACGCAAAACGTTGACGTTACCATCGCTATTCGACGACGCGCCTCACTTTGAATTCCCTTTCGTTTCTTTTTTTCCTTTAATTGCATAATGCGTCCTGCGGGTTTACACGCCTTTTTGAAATGCCTTGTCTTGTATCGAAGCGACTTTTGAGGCGCCGTGGCAACATGGTCTGTAGTAGTATGAAAGAACGGAAGGAGAGGAATTCGTTTCGAGGCGTATGTTTCTTTACTAGACAGAACCAAATCAATCCAACAGACAATAGACCTTTTCATAATTGTAAAGCTACCTTTCTTTCCGGTTTAGTCAACTGAATGCACCTAGTCACTTCTGCCAGCTGCGTCTTCAGATGAAGTTTGTTTGTGCTATGGAGCGAAAAAATGTAGACTCAGCTCTCTTGATATATAAACGCGCATAATACACAAGCCCCAGCAGGCCTTCTCTCCACTTGAACCACGACAGGTGTCGCCATTTGTAGGGCGAATATGCAGCGCAGGAAAGCGCAGTTGTGGATTATGGGAAAACGTCTTCTAGGCCAAGAAAGCTTAGGGAACATTACTTGTTGTTTCTACCTATATTGTGCTAATTAGGACGGAAATAAACGAAATAAAGTGGACGAGAAACTATTCCTTCCGTCGACGGTGATGAAGATATTTCCAAATTGTTACCTTCTACTAATCTGCAAGGGAAGTGTCATATGTATAAATGTTCATCCCTCTCTTCTATTGAACAAACTGAACAAAGTCAGCGCTGTGCGCGCTTCGTCTGTCCTTTTCCCCGTTTCCTTTTGCGTTGTGTTCCATCCGATGTTTAATTAACACACCCAAGTGCCCACGCTAAACCCTATAAGCGCATACGAATACGCGTAAGTGCAGCACAACTCCGAAAGGTCGCCTTTCTGTACACTAGCCATTGTGAACTTTGTCGCGTACGACACCGAATTGAAATTTGCGAGGTATAAAACATTGCTTAATAAAAAAATTACACCATCTCCCCGCTAAAGGGAACCATGTGTAGATGTGAAGCAGCGGGCGCTAACGCTTACACTGGCGGCGGCGTTGACGCTGGCGCTCATCGCAGCGTTGCGCAGGAGAGAAAACTGGGGAGGCGCAAAGCAGGCAGTGATGGAGCAGTGTTTCCTACTGGAACATGCCAATCGCTGCTAATGGCCAATGAGAGACAGAAGACTCCGACTGGACACAGAGACCCGCACTCCGCTTTTAGTTAACGCGCACGCTGCGAATTTTTATTGTTCAACAACGCACAGGAGAAATCTTCCACCGGCACCACCTTGGAGGTCAAGATCTATTGCCATATATACGGCGTGGCCAGTGAACAGTTGTGCAGCGCGAGCAGTCGGTTTTTTCAACCAAGAAACTCGCTAGCAGACGCTGCCTGCGTCGGTGTCGCGAGGCGAGAGAGGGGGAAGCGGAGGAGAGGAGAGAGAGGGGGGTGACACGCATGCGCAGTGGGAGTGTGAACGCCGTGGGCAGGGATGCGTAGAGGAGAGAGGAGGGAGCGTAGGAGAGGAGAGAGAGGGGGGACGCGCATGCGCAGGGGGGAGTTAGACGCCGCGGGCAGGGATGGAGAGAGGGGGGAGTGTAAGAGGGGAGAGGAAGGAAGGGAGGCGCATGCGCAGTGAGGGGTGTGGTTGCCGTGGGGAGGGATGCCTAGAGGAGAGAGAGGGGGAGAGGAGGTTTTTTATTTTTATTTTTTCTTTAACTGTTTGCGCATGCGCAGTAAGGGTGGGCACGCGGCACCACCACCACCACCACCACCACCACCACCGGATTAAGCTTCGCCATAAGATGCTTCACATCTAAAATTCAGATTAAGCAAGTACTCCTGTGTTGCCCTATGGCCACCCGGTTCCAAACCAAGCATGTCCAAAAAATATACTTTGTTTTGTTATTTCATTTAATCCTTTGTGGAGGTGATTTTCTCATGTGACAGGAGGACCGACAGTCTCCTGGATTGGGCGGCATAGAAATGCTTAAACATTTTAGAACTGTGGTCGGCAACCTGCACACCGCGGGCCGCATGCGGCCCGCTTGGCTATATTACAGCGAAAGCTGTTGTGAGATCACAACAAGGGGTCGTTTTTGCACCGTAGTTGTCCGCCGCCGCCGCCGCCGCTGTCCGTAACCAATATCGCACGAAATAAGAAAAAAACTAAATAAATAAAGAACACCTACGACGGAATAGGAATCGAACCTGGGTCTTCTGCGTGGCAGCCCAGCACTCTACGACTGAGCTACGCCGTTTTTTTTCTTACATGGTATTGATTACAAATGAGGTTTATGTATATACATAGCATGCAAAATACTTAAGGCTGCCTCCACAAATGTACAGTAGGCATTACAAAACAAATTTTATGGAACACTGTGTTCTAAAATGGTATTTGAGCAGCGCATTTTATGAACTGTGGATACCAGTCCGGCTGAAACTGTAGTTCTTCATAGAAGTCTTTTAGCTGTACAGTCATTTGCACGAAATGTGACCGCGAAGACGTCATTGGTTCCGCATACCTGTCTAACATGCGAGTTTTCCATAGACTGTGCATGCCCATTAACAAGAGCATGTCAACTGGCATAGCATTGTCTTTGGGTGGTACAAGATAACGTATGCTGTGAGAATTTATATCAAGTTG
>JALIZH010014376.1:0-23010 GCA_030522465.1 Rhipicephalus appendiculatus | reverse complement strand
CCCACCTGATTGTCGACCATACGTGCGCGAAGTTTCTTTAAAACGCCCTTAAAAACAAATAGTTCGGGCCTTCCGGCGAGGCTAGAAAAGGTCGTGAGCGTGCTGAAAATAATCGCACCATTTTCGTTGCAAGGTACCACGCGGTAGCAAGCGAACTTTTGAGCTGTTCGATCATGAGAAAACTGTGGTGGTGGGATCGGCCTCCGCTGTAGTAATCGCTGTGCACGCGACTCAGACGCACTTTTTGTCAGAACCTAGCCATATACAGCTTCCTACCTTCTGTTCACATAGGGCACCTTTGAATCAATTTAACGACCACTTAATTCACGTTCAATTAACTCCGTCACCTTTGGTTCACTAATGGGCCTTACGCTCACTAATTCTCACTCGGTTCACTTAGCTGATGGTTTGTTGCGCGTATAAGCCACTGCTCCGTCGTACTGCACTTCCCCCGGGAACGATGTCAAATTGCTGCTGTACCGTGTACGCATCGTTTTCTCCGCGGACGCGATGCTCGAGGACCTACGGCCATATGCAGCTTCGCTGTAAAGGTGCAATATGCTGAGCGCGTGCGAATAAGTCCACGGCACGTCGCCCGCGCCGGAACGTCGCGCCGTATTTGTCTCCTGCGCGCGCGACGAGTGGCTTCACTGCACAGCCGTTGAACATAATGGCGGACCTATGCGCAACTCTGCTCCCGTAGGGAGCATATACAGTAACTCTAGGCGCGCTTCCTCTTTCGCTCAGCAGTCAGCGCGCAATGAGTGACGAAGAAGGTGAGCGACGAAGAAGGCACGGAGGCGCCGGAAACGGGGCCCGACGTTCGAGCCCACGAAGCAGAAGGTGCACGGCGACGCCGAGAAGCGGATCCAGAAACTGTGAGAGCCCGAGAAGCGGCGAGGAAACGCGCGTACAGGCGGGCAGATCCCGAGGCTGCGCGAGTGCGGGAAGCTGCTGCCAAGCGCACACACTGGTTCTCACGTCTTTCATGATGATGTAATGGGCGAATTTTCACGGAAGAGTCATGAACCTCCGGAGCTTCGCCCACTCATAATCATTCACCCCGTGGATATGCTGTGATTTTTTTAAAGATGGATTCTATGGTTGGTTAATCGCGAAAAACGAGGCGGTCTCATAGAGAAGGCGCATATTGTCAAGGGCGGCCGCCGGAGGCGCTGTTCAGCGATGTCCCTTATTCCCGGACATGTAAATTTTTCATGAATAGGCTTCAAGATTCGTCACGTGACACTCCCCCATAGTTTCTGCCCTTCCTCCATGGTCATGCGTCCTTACGCGTACGTCTCTTCGGGGCTTCACCAACCACCTCTTATACGCGCACCCGCCACGGTGGTCTAGTGGTTATGGTGCTCGACTGCTGAACCGAAGGTCGCGGGATCGAATCCCGGCCGCGGCGGCTGCATTTTCGATGGAGGCGAAAATGCTCGAGGCCCGTGTATTTAAATTTAGATGCACGTTAAAGAACCCCAGGTGGTCGAAATTTCCGGAGCCCTCCACTACGGCGTCTCTCATGATCATATGGTGGTTTTGGGACGTTAAACCCCATCAATTATTATTATTATTATCTTATACGCGCGCGCTACAGCGCACACGAGCTCAAGTCCTGTACTATCTGCCTGTACGGCGCGCGAAGGCGGCACTCTCCCTCGTGTGATTTCCTTTGATTCCGCACACTTCCATGCGGAGGACGCGGTGGGCCGTTGCACGTGAACTTTACACGGAACATCACGCCGACGGCTAAATTCTGCTTGGATTGGGCTTATAACTGATATCGTAACCGAACACGCGAGAGAGGAAAGTCAGTGATCATGCCATTTCGATGAAGCTGTCTTTAATAACAAATGCGTGCTTCGGTATTGGCATGCATGTGCCGGCGTTCCTCCTGACATTTGCCCGACCTAGCTATGGCGCCTTTGTGACCTTGAAGAAGAAGAAGAAGATGTTTAATGGGAAGAAGGAGGAGAGGTCGGCCTGGAAAGCGGGTTTCCGGCCTGCTACTCCTCACGGGGGTAAGGGGAAAAGGGAAAGAAAGAGATAGAGGGAGGAATGATGAGAGGTGACTATGATATGGCACAATGAGTCACTGCACACATTGTCCTGTGCGGGGTAGGAGAAGCACGAAAGTCTCTGTGCATTGGTTACGTTAGCACACACTCTAAAGACGAGCATCTAAGCCTGTCTCACTCGGTTCACTTAGCTGATGGTTTGTTGCGCGTATAAGCCACTGCTCCGTCGTACTGCACTTCCCCCCAGGAACGATGTCAAATTGCTGTTGTACCGTGTACCGTGTGTAGTGTGACCTTGAACGCATTCAGCAACTTTTCGGCCGCCTCTTCTCCTCCCAGGGACAGCAACAGAGTGAGCATAGATTCCATCGCACTCTGGGTTCGGACTGTAACGCCGAGGTCTGATAGAACCTGCAAAGAAAAAAAAAGAGAAGGAAGAAAAAAATGGTTATGACAAACTTAAAGAGGCCCTGCAACACCTTTCGAAGGAATCGTCGAGTGGCGTTATTAAAAGAACTTATTGCCTCACGAATCGATTGCCGCAAAAATCTTTAGAAACCGTCAAGTACAAGTGGAGTTACAGGGATTTGTTGCACACTTGAAGCGCTTTCTCTCTCTCTCCGTACTAGCGAGCGCACTGAAAGCTACGCCAACAGGGGGGATGACAAGGGGGGCGAAATGATGCGCCCCCTCGTCAGCGCGAGTCATGAGCACTTTTTTTTTCTTCAGACGCACGGCTTACTTTCAGTGTAATCCGCATCGCAACGACTAACGCCCATGATCATGGTTTAACCATTGTGGTGCAGCTGAAGTTGTTAACGTGCACCTGGACACAGGGTATCGTGAAACCCGCGCAAATATGGCATCAACAAGCACATAATAAACACTGGAGGCAGAGGTTCGTAGCTTGAGCTGCGAAAGCGCGCAGGCGTTCCAACCCATTGGCCTATATATCTGGCTGCGCCAAGGCATGACATTCGCCCTTCGACATTGTTGCCTTTCTACAGCCCTTATTGCAGCAGTCCCTCCATGCGTGCCCTGGCACGGTGCCAGGTGGTCGCCGCGGCGCGCCAACGGACGCTGGTCGCGTCGGCCGCGCGTCGGACTCTACAGCGCTCGCGCTTTGCGCGTGTAGCGTCGCTGAGCCCAGCGTGTCCACTCATGCAAGAAGGGAGACGCGCGCATCGCGTTCCATTCTGACCGACCCCGTCTCAATGGGCACAGACGTTTGCCGAACACACTCTGTAATTTACAAAGTGTCTTTCAATTTTTAGTCGGTGCTATCACACTCGCAGCAGTCGGCGGCGGAGAAACACCGTTGGTGCATGCGGAAGGCGCACTACTCCGACAACGAGCCGTGACACGCTAACACGAATTGTGAAAGGCGAGGAACGTAACTGTCAGGGGCGTAACCAGAAATTTTTTTCGGGGGGGGGGGGGGGTTCAACCATACTTTATGTATGTTCGTGTGTGCGTTTGTATGTGTACGTGTATATATACGCAAGCAAAATTGAAAAATTTCCGGGGGGGGGGGGGGGGGGGGTGGTGTTTGAACCTCCCCAACCCCCCCCCCCCCCCTGGCTACGCCACTGGTAACTGCGTCTGGGGCGACTCGCGATGCTTGCACGGCCAGTGTTTTTCGCTGGCATCTAGACGCTTTAGCCATGGCCTCCGACATTGCGAGGCCATGCTTTAACTCCGTCGTCGTCGAATCGTTTCCCATCGTCATGCCGCAATACGGCCCTGCACCACTCACAGATGGTGCATGGTGGCACCACACCACCCGGCCTAGTCCCTCCAACAGAAAGCACCGTGCGAGAGAGAATGCGTGAGAGATATATAAGGCGCGTTTGTGGTGTGTCGTGCTGCGGTAGCTTAGTCATCCGGGCGCTTATCGGCGCGGCCCAGAGGTAGTTGTTCCGGTTTTCGATGGCGGAACTTTAAAAGACGATAGTCTTTCTTGGGATACTTCTTCGCAGAAATTTTGGTCTGTCTGTCTGTCTGTCCGTGACCCGATTCAGCTACTCAGCCAAAGTTTAACCACTTTCTCAGCGCCCAGCCATCTTCCACAAGTATTTTTGTTCATACTTGTGAACATTGTCGATCAAAAAGCAAATGTTACGCATGTCTGAGGAGCAACGTCAATACATAAGTAGTCTCTGGTATGTTTCTTTATAAGAAAATACATAGATACGTAATTATGAAGACCCCAGCGTTTCTTAGGCTGCGCTCAAAAAGCGACGCTATGCACAAAAAAGCCCTCGGCCGACGATATGTTGCTGCTGGGTTCTGCACAAGGTGATGTTTCTCGACAGCACTGCCAGGTGGCGTCCATGTCTCACGCAGCGCCTCCTCTATTTTATCAAGGCCAGCCAGATGCGGCCGATTCAACATAAAAAAAAATTGGCCGCGTATCTGCTTGCTTCGCTGCAAATGTCGTCGAAAGACGATAGTCTTGTGCCGGCCGTACTACTATGTTTTGCCTTGCCTGAGACAGCCTAAAAAACACTAGGGTCTTTAGAATTGCGTACCTATGTATTTTCTAATAAAGAACACACGTCCTGACACTTACATATTAATGTTGCGCCTCAGGAACGCGTAGTATTTGCTTTTTGATTGAATATGTTTACAAATATGAACACGAACACCAGTTCAAGATGGCTGGGCGTTCAGAAAGAAGTTAAACTTTAGGCCGACTACCAGTAGTGGGTTACGGACAGACAGACAGACAGACAGACCCAAATTTATGCGTTTAAGTATCCCAAGAAAGACTATCGCCTTTAAAAGCGCTGTCTGAGTCAAGGCAAAACATTGTAGTACGGCCGGCAGCAGACTATCGTCTTTCGACGACATTTGCAGCGAAGTACGCAGATACGCGACCAATTTTTTCTTACAATTTTTTCTTTCTGGATCTGTAAACGTCCATTTTATTAACGTCATATCCGTGACGCATATACTTCACTGGAGTCTTAGTGGACCCCGGTATAAAACACTTGCGTGTTAAAAACGTTTGTTTAGTACCCATAGATACAGTGCTGCAGTCAACGCTGGTATGCACATGCAGACAACTTCTGTAAGAAAAAGTAATTATTTAGCGCTTATGTATGTTTTGTTTCGTGTCGCCATTTCAACTGTTGTGCGGTGCCATACGCTATAATCATCGTCCAAGGAGTCCAACCTAGTACATCTTAATTACTAGGAGCCAGTGTTGTTGATCTGCCTGCCAAGCCCACGATATGCACACAACTACTCAGTTAACACAAATACGTTGACCGCGATAAGACTTGGCTCAAAGCCAGGAAATGCGGCATAGGCAGCTACTCATTGATTGCGTCGCTATGAAATCGATTCCCACAATGCCTGGCATCTGTCGGATTGTTTTGTATTAGAAAGCACAAAACAATTGGGCTTTTCACCTGCTTGGCCACAGTCTGGCAGTTGGCAGTAAGCTGGTCGTAGTCGGGTGGATTGCATCCTTTCTCTGCTACTACATTCTTGACTTGCTCGAAAGTCAATGGATAAGTACCACACTCAACCTGCGTGAAGGAAGAAAATCGAAAGGTGCATTAGAGACAGCGAGTTCATAAAAAGCCTAAGGTGACCATAATTGATAATGAGACCTTCATAATGAGATCTCCGGATCCACTGGTGTAACCAAGGAGGGGGGGGGGGGGGTACACCATCCCACCGATTATTTTCAGTTTTGCATGTGTATATGTATCCACGCACACATACAAACGACGCACGAACATACATAAAGTATGGTTGAACACACCCCTCCACCCTCTAGATGAAAAAATTCTGGCTATGCCCATGTCCTGATCAGTTTCAACTACCGGATCCATTTGCAGGGCCACGCACTGCGACAAACACAGAGGTTATCTCCGTATGCCACAAACGCATAGCCTCTTTAGACCCAACGTCCTAGCCCAAGCTGCCACCATTTTTCGACCCAACGTTGCATTGATACATAGAGTGCCCAACTTTTCTTTATTCCGTGAAAAAATTCTCTTTTATCCCGGATGGCTGCGTAATCTGGTGTCACTTGAAGTGTACGACATAGTCATTTTTTCCGTAGTCACGAAAGACGTACGTAGCAGTGCCACTAACTCGCGAAGAACATGCAGCAGGACCAACATTACGCTGGACATCAGGTTACACATGCATGCAGCTTCACGTTACACCAAATCATTTCATAACTTATCACTTCCGGTATAACAATGAAAACGACGAAAACTACTGTCTCCGGTGGGGGACAGTATCTTTCCGTTTCATAACATGTTACACTCTCAGTAATACTTGAAGGCTAAAGGCTTCTGTGCACTTGCTAACGCGTTAAATGTACTCTAAGTGAAACACTACACTGGTTTGGACTTATAAATTAGGCTTGTGCAAATAGTGAATTTTAGGTTCGAAGCGAATTCGAAGCGAATAGTGATTTGGTTCGAATAATTTCGAATCGAATGCGAATGGTATATATGACATATTATAAAGAAAAATGGGAATGTTTGTCGTGACCCAGCACCTGCAAAACATTTTTTTTAAATTGAAACAAGGCCTCTGCAAATGCATTCTTTTTGGTTCAAAGGAAGTGGAAACAACTTTGAATAGTAGCAGGATTTGACTTTCGATAGAAGGCTAGTGATAACCTGTTAAATATGTTACGTTTTAAAAGTTACTATACTTAGAGCATGTAAGCCGGTATAAGAAGATTCAAAACTTAAAAAAATGATGAATCGATGTGAGGCTAAATGTTCATTTAACCTTGAAGTGGGGCTTCGCGGCAGTGCGGATTTCCCCTAGATAATTGTTTTCACGGCTTAGCATTCCTCCACTGCAGTGAAACCACCTCTACAGGGGTTACATGCGAACTAATATGCACTTGAATTGGTGCTTTCACGGCTTCGCACCCATCTACTGCAGTGAAACCACCTTTACAGGGGGTTACATGCGGATAAATATAAACTTATTCGTTCATTTCGAATACTTCGAAATTTTCAATAATTTAACTTCGAATCGAAGCGAATTAGAATATTGCAATATTCGTTGGAATATTCTAAGCATTGGAATATTCGCACAAGCCTATTATAAATCATAGTTTCAAAATTCTAGCGTCGGTAATTTTAACGCCATAGGTTTATTAATACATGCAAAAAATCAATGTCATAAGTTCCACTTTGAGGTTCTCCGCTGAAATATCCTACGGTGCGGTTACGGATTTCTGAGTGGTTTTTCGTATTTTGGTCATATTGGCGGAACAAAAATTGGGGGACCCTTAATCTTCGCATTTAAGAGTTGAACGCGATAGCGATATCCTGTCCCGAGTGCCTACTTCAACCACTTAGTGCATACTTGCTATGCACCCACTACGTGGTGTTAAGGGAATACGCGCAGTAAGGTGTGTGCCGTTTGTAATCGGTGGCCGGTTTTAAACTATGAAATCGTTATGATAGTCGCATATTCTGACGCCCGATGGCAATGGACGCTTGTACCACGCAATATTCCTGGGATATTACATGTTATATTGCGACGCCTATATAAAGGACGCTAGCGTTTGCGAAGCATGAAAGTTATTTTCACTGCATCTCCAAGCAGAGGAAGTTATTTTCACTGTATTTCCGAAACAGAGGCGTGGCTGTGTGGTAGAACACCTGCTTGCCACGCAAGCGGCCCGGGTTCGATCCTCACTCGGACCCGGAAATTTTTATTATTTATTTTATTTGCATCTTTCTCGATTTTTCGGTCACAGACAAGATGATGATTTTTCGCTCACAACCAACGACGCCGACGCCGGACTTTCTGTGAAACGAGCTCTTTAACGCTCTCGCGTTAAAATTTTTTGAAGCTTCATATGCTAAGTCTCTGGTTCCCTAGGAAGACAATGTACTTCATTTTTGCCGATTAGGAACTACGCAGGACCTAGAAGACGCCGTCAACATCTGTGAAATCACAGAGACTGGTGCGGGAACTTCAATGTGGCGTCGCCACGCACATTTTCTTTCTTTTTTTTTTTTTTGCGAGCTTTCTCACTGATCAAACGTCTAGTCCCAGCAAACGTGGTGTTTTTAGTGTCGTGAATGAGTAATTTGCTAGTGTGAGAAAGATCATTTCTCTCGTTAGTGTCCCTCTAATACAGGGGTCTCAAACTCACCTAATCTAATCGGGTCGAAGTTAGTGAAGAAGGCTAGAGGGGGTGGGGTGGGGGTGTAGCGTAGCTTGAACAGGATGACAGCTAACGCTGCCACTTGAAAGGAGGCCTTTCCCATATCTCATTTCCTTCCTATATATCTGAAGGCCATTTGGTGTCGTTATTCGAGAAACATAGATGCCGACTTCCAGGATGGCTAAAATCTGTACGCCGATTCTGAAATACACAGCTTTCGTTCCACGGCTATGTTTCAACCACAAGCTACCTCTTACACCGTGGTTTCAACATAAGTTGACCGCATGGTATGCCTTACGAAAGAAATGTTTGAGACTAGACATGTCTGAACAGCTCATGAGCATACTTATTAAGAAAGTGAGAGAAATCATGGCACGAACACATTCATGTGCGGGCCTCTAGCGAATGGTCAGCGGGCGGCGTGTTTGAAACCCCTGCTTTGATAAACTGAAGCGACACTACGAGTCGGTCTAGTTGGAAAACATTCATCTTAACGGTTTTGCGCAAAAAAACATAGGGGACACTGCTTTAAAAGCTGACAATGAGACATTTAACGGAGCTCTTGGCCCACAGCTACCGTGAACTAGAATACCACAACCCAAAAAATGTCTAACATCGCGGCGGTATCGCAACCAATGTTGCCTTGCGTTCAGCACTGCTGGAATTACGGACGAACGGACTATAAGGTACCTTGGTCCCAGGTTGGTTCAGGCCATCCTGGTAGCTCATCTTCTTGGCCATGACCTGGCATTTGCCCTCTTCCTCCACGCCTTCGACTCGCAAGGCGAGATCCTGCTTCTCCCACAGGAATATGACGGCCCAGTGTTGGATCCAGCTCGGCAGCTTGACCCCGGATTCGGCCAGTTTCTGAGCACTGTGGCTCGCCTGAAGTGGCGTCATGTGAAGGTTCACCAGGCATAGTTCAGTCGTTTCGACCGCCATGTTGTCTTCTGTCGTCGCTCGTCACTTATTACAGCTGGCGCAGCAATATCGGCGCGACCTAGAACGCAAAAGGAGCAGATGTATTGGAAAGTGCATGGTTTGGAAGTATAACCAGAATATTTCCGGTTGCCTTCTCTCTACTAGAGAAGTAAGGAAGTTATGAGCTGTTCACAGAGAAGCATGAAAAGTAAGTGATCAAGGAAGAAGAAGAAAGGAAGTAAAGACATTTTTGCATTTTGCATATTTTGCGTAGCCAGGAGGGGAGGGGAATTCGGAGTCCCCCCCCCGCCCATATTTTCAATCTTGCCCGCGTAATATACACGCACACATACAAAAACACGAACGAACTTATGTAAAGAGTGGTTCAACTCCCCCCTCCCCGACTTGAGAAAAATTTCTGGCTACGGCCCTGTTTCGCATGTATACACACGCACACATGCAAACACCTCTCCTAGTTAGGGTGAAGGTGCAATGTCACTCCTCATAGTAAGCTCTACGTTGTGCAGAGAACACTGTATTAAAACACCAATCAGCTTCCGGACAGAAGACCACCTCCCCGGCAACATTCTAGTCAAACATGTCCACGCCACGTTGACAAAATTTGCGGCCGCATCCCAAAATTTGCCCTTTGACTTGTATACTCCCGGAGGCCACTTGATGTAGAGAAACGGATTTGGAAAGACTCTCGCCTGTTGAATGGAAAAAATAATTTGCTCCTCTAATCGGTGGTCGGAGCTATTTTGGCTGGGAAAATAGTGTCATGTGGTGGCGACGATGATGAAGACAGCAGTCACGCTGGTAGATCCGAAACTCTTTACTGGGGGAAGCTGCTCCCAGAAAACTAATTCAAAGTAAAAAAAATCACAGCATATCCGCGGAGTGAATGATGATGAGTGGGCGAAGCTCCGGAGGTACATCATCAAAGACGTGATGGTGGTTGGTCGCATGTGGTCAAACGATATGCATATGAGACCATAGCGCGATGCCATGTGTTCTATGGCATCGCGATCGTCATCGTCATCAGCGTCATCGTTATGACGCATAGTGGGTACATTCCATGTGGTGTGCCGTGATGGCAGCGTCATCGTCATCACACAGGGAGATACTGCTAGTTACGCAGGTGGCTACTACGTACTACAAACTACAAGGGACGCACGACCCATGGCATAAGGAGCTTCGCCCCTAAAAAAATCACAGCATATCCACGGAGTGAATGATGATGAGTGGGCGAAGCTCCGGAGGTACATCATCAAAGACGTGATGGTCGTTGGTTGCATGTGGTCAAACGATATGCATGTGAGACCATATCGCGATGCCATGTGTTGTATGGCATCGCGATCGTCATCGTCATCAGCGTCATCGTTATGACGCATAGTGGGTACATTCCATGTGGTGTGCCGTGATGGCAGCGTCATCGTCATCACACAGGGAGATAATGCTGGTTACGCAGGTGGCTACTACGTGCTACGAACTACAAGGGACGCACGACCCACGGCAAAGACGTGATGGTGGTTGGTTGCATGTTGGTCAAATGATGTGCATGTGAGACCATATCGCGATGCCATGTGTTGTATGGCATCGCGATCGTCATCGTCATCACGCAGGTGGCTACTACGTACTACAAACTACAAGGGACGCACGACCCACGGCATAAGGAGCTTCGCCCCTAAAAAAAATTCAGCAGATCTCACGTCTCGTGAGAAGAGGTTTGATGCGAAGCAGCCGGCGCGTAATTGTCTATTCTGAATTTTTTTGGCTTTGAGGCGAACGTTATGAGGTGTATCGACGTCAAGTACAGTAGTTGTGTGCACATCGTGGCCTTACCAGGAACGTCCACTCCACTGGCGTCCTCTCGTGACTACGCTGGGTAACTTATGGTCTGACATAACGTCAGCACTCACGTTAGAGCACACACGTCAGTATTATGGAAACAAAGTGCGCTTTACGGTGTGACGATGTGAATGTTACACGTAACTTTCATTAGCATATTGCTCCGAGGTCGAGCAACGCTTGAACTATAGCTTGCTGAACCATATAAATACAAATGTAATGTTTACTAGACTGCTTTAAAAATGGAGTCAACACTGGAACCACATTTGACGTTAACCCGGCATGACGTCTGTGTCATAGTTTTACATATGTATTTTTTATTGCTTCGTTATAAAATTAGATAGCCAGTACTGCAATCACAATTGAAGTTTCACCGCTTATGCATGCATAGTGTCTTTTTCCAAAGTAGTTGTAAGACTCTGTGGCATGGCTCTGTGGTAGAATGCCTGATTGCCACGCAGGACGCTTGGGCTCGATTCCTGCTGAGATCCCGATTTTTTGTCGTTGCATTCGTCGGGTCTACGTCGCCGATGTCAGGTTCTCTTAACGCTCTCACATTTAAGTTACTACTGTCTGTCCTCGCCGTCCCGGGGTAGATATAGACTGTCAATCACCTGTGGCGCATAAACGCGTACCGCGGCCCTTGGTATATGGGCATGTGCCACACCGTGTCTGAGGAAAGGGTTTGACAACGTACGTGACAGGATTTTCACGTTATTCATGTCGTGACCAGACAGTCATATTCCTCAAAGTCCCTTACCCTCCCATACCAATTATGGTGTACACCAATTTCAAGAGGCGATCACGACAGCACCCAGACGTAGGTGGATAGATAGATAGATAGATAGATAGATAGATAGGTAGATAGATAGATAGGTAGATAGATAGATAGATAGATAGATAGATAGATAGATAGATAGATAGACGGAGAGTACGGGGGGGGCTGAGGGGCTCGGGCCCCCCCCCGGACGGCTTCATGGGGGGGCGGAGCCCCCCCCTGGCGTCTGCTCGGGATATCTTTTAAGAGCTTGGCTTAGGTCACCGTCCATTGACAACGGGCTGTTGGCCGTCCTGTCAGGCAGCTATTTCACAGGGGGCGGTTTATACTCGCTTCTATTTCTTTTCAGGCTTTTAAAATTGGGATCATGAACCAGTGACAAGTCAAACATTCAGTTAAAAATGCCCCTCAAACGGATGTTGACAAACGACTGAAGCCCTCTTCAGCTATGACAAGCTAGTCTCGAACCGTGTAGAGACTGGTTTTCGAAGCACAAAAATGCTACTGAGAACACAAAGCAATCCCGACACAGTCACTCTGGGAAGGGTTTATTTCGCACATACTTGTTCGCCAATAAAAACAGGGTAAAGTTTTTGGTGGTCTACAACTTGGTACCGTTCGACATGACTGCCTATAAAAGTGCCGACAACAGATGGCACGCATTTTTTATTCACCAGAAAAAAGGATTTGCAGCCAACTAGCACCGGTGACCGAAAAAGCAACTCAAATACTGGTCCAGAAAACAACCTTCGGCGGAAAAATTCGTAATTCTAGCTTCGCAAAAGGTCCATAATGGTATTTTCTACCGTCTGAGAATTATTTTTGGCCATCTTAAATTGAATTCACGGGAATAAATAAAGCTTCCTGTGCAAGCATTAGCCCGCTCTTTCCTGTCCGGCGCATGGTATAACAAAGTAAGTAAAGCATGTCAATGAAAAAAATTCGGCAGATCCCACGCATTGTGGGAATCGATTTCATGTGATGCGAGTAGCAGCCTATGCGGCATTTTTTTTGTTTTGATCCAAGCGTTATGAGGTAGATCGACGTCTTTGAGTAATTTGAAAAATAAATCTCTAGTGCAGAGATATTCATAATGATATCGCGGTGTCGGCACCTAAGAGACTAAAATGATATTAAATTCGTCAATTTGGGAGTCGAACTCTCTCTCTCTCTATATATATATATATATATATATACATATGTATATAGGTTCAAAAAATTATATAACACACGTAGGAAAAACTGTTCCGGGCCGCTTTGTTTCCTACGTGCTTGACATATTTTTTTGAACCTTTCCTTCCGGGTCCTATTTTAGCACTTCATTGTTTACACACACACACACACACACACACACACACACACACACACACACACACACACACACATATATATATATATATATATATATATATATATATATATATATATATATATATATATATATATATATATATATATATATATATATATATATATATATATATATATATATATATATATATATATATATATGACGTTAGAGAGCAGAGATACGTCGTGGTTCAGATGCCATCCATTTATTCCAATGCACGCGCACTTCTTCGTCGGCTTCTCCTACCGTCGCCTTGTTCATACGTTACACTCTTCCCCCTCCCCTCGAGAAAGTCTCAGTTCAGAAGGTACAAAATAACGTCGTAGCTTGCTAACATGAACAATGTCCGAGTTTCTACCTAAGGGCAACACGAAGCGGTTGATCTCATAGTTCACTGGTGAGACTGCGTAGAATCTTGTAGGGACCTTCCATGACGGAACTCAGCTTGCCGTTGTTGGGATGCCATGGTGTCTCGTAAAGGACGAAGTCACCGACTTGGAACTCAATCGGAAGAAATTTCTTATCATAGATTACTTTGTTCTTATTGTGGTAGGCGATAGAATTATTAACAGCAGCTTTCCGCGCTTCGTCTACCGTTTGTTCTCGCTGTTTCAGTACAGTTGGATAAGATGGAATTCCACACATCAGGAAGGACGGTGCGTAGCCGGTAACTTCCTGAGGCGTTCTGTTGTATTCGTCTATTACCTCCGACAGCAGCTTAGTCCAACACTTCTGTGGCTCGTCATTGATCTTGCACTTAAGCCTGGTTACGATGGTCTGGTTTGTCCGCTCGTTCATACCATTGCATTGCGGATGATGAGATGAGGTGAAGAGTTGGTGTATTCGGTTATGTTTTAGAAACTGTTTAAATTTTCCTGCAGTGAATCCTGTTCCACGATCTGAAAGGAACTTCCGTGGTTTTCCGGGCAGCAAAAATGGTTTTTAAGCATGAGATGTAGGCGTCGCTGTTCTCACTTTTATGGGCGAACGCCCATACGTAGCGAGTAGCATGGTCAATAACCAAGTGGATAAACCTTTTTGATGAGCCATATCCACAAAATCCCCCCAATGGTGTCCATAGCAAAAAGGTCAAAAGGCTCTTCAGCAGGAGGCAGGGATAAAAGTGTCCCATACTTCTTTGTTTTCGTCTTCTTGCATCTCTGGCATGTATCACAATGCCGAATGTAGGTGGCGAACATCGGTTACCATATCCGGCCAATAATATTGCGGCGACAAGAGTGATAGTGTCTTCTTCACTCCGACATGCCCAAAATGTTTATGCGCGTTCTTAAGAATGGTTGGGCGTAGTTCTTGGGGCACGTAGATCTTCCTTAGTCCTTTTCTTTTGACGATGACTACGTTGTTTTCCAATGAATACGTTCCTTTTGGGCGCTCATTGCTGCATCGTTGAAGTTCATCGTGGGACAGAAGTTGAACTATTGGGGCTCTGGAGAGTGCATCTGCTTCGACGTTGCTTATGCTCTTTTGATGTTTGATGTTTACTTAATACATCGATAGTTTCTACGACCACCGGAAGAGACGACCTTGAGGATTCTTAATATTCTTCAGCCACTGTAGTGCAGAGTGATCCGTGACAACAGTGAATGGCTTTCCATGAAGGCAGAAATGCCATTTATTAATGGCATCTATAATGGCAAGGCATTCTCTTTCTGTAATAGCATAATTGACCTCGTGCTTAAGTAGATTGCGGGAGTAATAGGCAATGGGATGTTCCTTGCCTTTGTCGTCAGGTTGCTTCAGCACTGCACCAATGCCTTCGCCAGATGCGTCACAGTACACATGGTCTCGAAGTGTCGTATATGCGAAGCACCGGTTCTTCAGTTATGCGCTCCTTCAGTTCCCGAAAAGCTTGCTCGCACGCTTCTGTCCACGTCGAATTGCTTCCTTTGTGGAGTAGTTTCGTGAGTGAGAGAGCGATGTCGCTGAAATGAGGGATGTACTGACGGTAAGTGTTTACAGTACCCAGGAAACGCCGGAGGTCTTTCTCTCGTTTAGGTGTCGGAAATTTGAGTATTGCAGCCACGTTACTTTGCTTAGGTGTCACTATTCATTGTGAAATTTTGTGGCCCAAGTATTCAATGCTGGATCTTGAAAATTAGCACTTTTTCCGTTTCAGTTTTACGTTCTCTTCTTTAAGAGCTTTCAACAGTGCCTCGAGGTGTCGTATATGATCGTCAAATGTCTCTGAGTATACGACCACATCGTCAAAGTAATTGCTAACATTAGTGAGCTGATGTTTGGCTATTATTGAATTTCATGGCTCTTTCAAATGTAGCCGAAGCGTTCTTTAACCCGAACGGCATTACCAACCACTCATAATGACCATTAGTCGTGACAAACGCAGTTTTTTGAACGTCGTCGGGATGCATTCGGACATGCCAATATCCCGACGTTACATCTAGCGCAGTTAAAAAGTTCGCCTTTCCCAAGCGGTCCAGAATGTCGTCTATACGTGGAATTGGTTGATAGTCGGGTACCGTTATGGCTTTGAGCTTGCGATAGTCAATACATAGACGAGTGCGTCCTTCGCCTTTCTTTTCCGCTAAGATGACCGGTGCGGCTTAGGGCGACAACGGAGGCCTCACAACACCTTGCTTAATGAGGGCGTCAACTTGTTTGTTAATTTCCGCTTTGTCTCCCTGTGAACATCTGTATGGTGCTCGATGAATAGGGACAGCATTGGTAAGTGCAATCCTATGTTGCTCAGTAGTGATGCATCCAATATCTGTCTGGGATTTCGAGAAGATCTCGTCATACTTATTTAAAAGAGAGTCGAGCACTGCTGATTCATGTTCTGGCAAGTTTTCTGAATTTAGGGTTCTCATCAGCGGTGCTTTAGTGGTTTTCTTTTCATTGTGATTCGACAGGTTCAAATTTTCACGTCCCTTGTGTTACTGACTGGCTTTCCAAATTTACAGAAAGATTGAAGTACGAAGCGCTGTCTAGGCCAAGAATTAATTGTGTTCTCATGGCCTCGCAGAACGTGCACATAAACTTTCTTTGTGAAATTCCCAATTTGCAATTGAATGTTTACGCGACCCAAAGTTCGAATGCTTGAAGTAACTTGCTGTACCATGATGCTGGAGTCTCTCATCAACTGAAGCTTGAGCTGTTTGTACACATCTTCACTGATACAAGTAATTGATTGCTCCTGTATCAAGAATTGCAGTTACTGGTCTTCCGTTGATGAGAGCATCGAACTGTATTAATGAAACTCTGGGTCGCTCTCCTTGTTTCCCTGTCTAGCCTCAATAGCAGACACGTTGCCGCGGCGTGGACATTCGTTGTGCCAATGAAACTGTCGTGGGAAACCAGCAGCTGAGCAATATCTACATTCATTTTGTGGGACACGCGGTCGAGAAGTCAATGTTGGCTGCTGCGGTCTGCTGAGGAGACGTGGAGCTCTTGATGTAGTACTAGGAGTACGAGTAACGGAAATTCCTCTCACCCGTCTTAAAGATGTCTCGACCCGTTGGGTAGCGGCGAGCCACTCTGATGACGAGTTGAATGACAGTCCGGCGAGCGCCAGTTCCACATCAGGAGGAACACCGTCAGTCAGTCCAGAAATGATGTGGCACTCTTTAAGGTCGACCAAGGAGCCCAGTCGTTTTTTCTCGTCGTAGTAGGCCTTGATGGTCTGCCCTCCTTTTAGCCGGTAGTGGATGAAGAGACGGAAGTCACCTCCGTCGGTCGTATCAAAGCGGTTTCGCATTTCGCGCTTTATATCGTCCCATGTCTCGACGTTGCCGAAAATCTCTGTTAGGTACCACTTGAACGCTTCCTCTTCGATGTATTCGCTGAAGTGACTGACCCGATCGCGGTGTGTCCATGATGCCTCGGTCGCCTTCTTGTCGAAAATGAGTAGCCACTTCTCGACGGGGACGTCTTCTGGTGTTCCCTTGTACTTCGGTATGTTGAGCGGAGGCTTTGGCCTAGCCATGGCAGGTTGATGAGGTCGATCCTGTCGACTTGTGTGACGTTAGAGAACAGAGATACGTCGTGGTTCAGATGCCATCTATTTATTCCAATGCACGCGCACTTCTTCTTCGTCGGCTTCTCCTACCATCGCCTTGTTCATACGTTACATATATATATATATATATATATATATATATATATATACACACACATTATTAATGAGAACTAACAGACAATGATGCCAAGTAAGGTATAGGGGACGTTATTAGAATTGTAATGAAAACTGTGAAGAAAAGTGGACGAAAAGATAACTTGCCACCCCGATATATATATATATATATATATATATATATATATATATATATATATATAATGTGGAAAAGCAAGTCAAGTCGGGCCCCGCCCCCCTCCGGGAAAATGAAAACTCTCCGCCTATAGATAGATAGATAGATATATAGATAGATAGATAGATATAAATGCTCAAAGTGGCTGCAGTTCTCTAAGAAATGCTTCGCGTTTAAAAATGCACTCTGTGCTCTGGTAGCGGCTATCGCATTCGTCAGCCATCGGTAATGTGCTCGTCTGTGAAATTCGTCAGCTTTTATACATGCTTTATGAAATCTAGCAGCCTTATCGCTGGCACTTCCGTTCGCTGTAGAATGAACTCGGTTGCTCGTGTCCTTCGCGTAATCTTAACCACAGGCATGTGCAGGGTTTCCCTTCCGGGGGGCGGGGGGGGGACGAAGGTTCGTCACAACGCCTCCCCCCCCCCCTTTCACTATTAAGTCAATGTATGGGGCTTACTGCCAATGTATGGGGCTTACTTTCAAAGTCCGTGTTACGTAATTGACAAACACGTGTATGTATAGGCTAATATACGCATGTATCCTAAATGAAGGTAGTACTTGCTAACACAGAGGCAAGAGATAAGACAGCGCAAACGCGTTTGCACCGCGGTGATATAGTGGTTACCGTAGACACGTCTAAACTGCGCGAAGACAACACGTGAGAACATAGCAACATGCATTCGTGTGTGTGCGTGTTTCTATATTCTTAAATGTCGTCTTCATCGTGCAGTTTGGGTCTGCTGAATCTATGAACTAACTAGCCGAACGACATCAACAACATACATGGTTGATGTCGTTCGATATAATGGTTACAGTTTCCGGCTGCTGCCCCTGGAACAATTTCTCTTATTTCGTACTTATGTGGAACCGTATCTTTTACGGAGAATAGTCTAAAATTGCAGTGCAGTTGTCGGTACGAGCCGAAGACCACTGTTACACTTCAGCGTCGTGAGTTTAGAGCAACGCATTCGACTAGGCTATAGCTTGCGATCGATGATGCTCTTACAAATAATAACACGCTTGAGCAGGCCCGTAGCCGGGGGGGGGGGGGGGAGGGGGGAGAGGGGGGGAGCTTAGCCCCCCCCTTCCCCCCCACTTAAATTTTGATGGAGAGGGGCGTTTTAATGAAAATAAATGATCAAAATTGGTTGTAACGTTCCTGCTGAGGACTAACACATTAAAAAGACGTAACCTCAAATAGACTGGTGTCAAACGCAATTTCATTCTCACTTCTTCCTGTTTTCTTCTCCCGCCGATTCCGCCTCTTCGTCTTCTTTCATGCGCTGAACGCAGACCGCTGCATTGGTGTCTTTCGCCGGTAGTCAGGGCTTTCAGTAAGTGCCCCCCCCCCCCCCTCCCCCCTCCCCGAAAACATTTTCTGGCTACGAGCCTGCACCTGAGCAACGTAGTGGTGGTCGATTAATTAAATGCACTAAGAAAGTAATTTTCGCAAAGCTTACCTCTAATACAATAATAACTGTCGGGGTTTCACGTCCCCAAACCATCATATGATTATGAGAGACGCCGCAGTGGAGGGCTCCGGAAATTTCGGCCACCTGGGTTTTCATAACTTGCACATAAAGGTACGGACACGGGCCTCCAGCATTTCGACTGCATAGAAATGCGGCCGGGATTCGATCCTGCGACTTTCGGTTCACTTGTGGAGCACCATAACCACTAGACCAGTGCGGCGGGTGAGACTTACCTCTAGCAGCTCTGAAATGCGGCACCTCACATGGAACATCAGGCGTCAAATTTTCGAGAAAGTACGCAGGTGTGGAGCTCCTAAACTCCGCGGCCCTCGAAGATAGCGCCTAAAGAAGTCAATTAAGATCAAAGGAAACAGACAGGGATCTCGTGCCTTTTGTGTTGATAACGGCATTCTAAGAATGACCTTTTTCATACCGCCAGCACTAAGTTTATCAGGTGGGCGCCGTTTCTTGTACGTTTATCAGGTGAGCGCCCCTTATTGCAACAAGTCACCGTTTACGGGCAACTGTGTTCTTAGGAAACTGGTTGACAGGTTAGAACGCAACCTACTCTACGAAATGGGGGTGAGTCGTACCGATAAGCGTGCCAGCGGTAGAAAAAAATTGCCGATCGTTAGCGCAATCGGCAAAAGGGCGGCAAGCTGAGCTTGTGCGACCATTCTTCTTTTAAATGCGTGCATTTACGTGTTTATTTGCTATATTTTTATGCCGTTCTACAGCGCAGTAGTAAATGGCTAAGGTTTCGCGTATTTTTACTGCGTGCCAACAAAAACGCATGGGTCACTCACACAACTTAGGCAAATCCCGCCACTCACCCCCCGCTCGTGCATGCAACTGACTCTGTCTGATAATGTATCAGCGGTCGCAACTGATTCCATCAGTGTGTACCACAGCGACCACAAAGCCATGGTCACCGTCATCAAGACCAAACCACAATGACCCACCGATCAAGGCAATTAATAGCCATTGATCATGAATATAGGAGTGCTTCCGTACTTTTCACCACGATGATTGCATATGAAGTGAGTTTGTATACTTTTGTTAAAAATTCTGTATCATCTCTTGTCGTGTGCTAAACAGTTTCGCTGCTCATCCACCTTCACACAGTGGTATGGTTGACAAGTTTTTGTTGATTTTAGAGTTTCTTCCATTTAGATAAAACGAAAATTGACAGCTTGCAAAACAGTTGCTGCGCATGCGCGAGTAAGTTTGTTTTCCACACGGACAGCCTCGACGGCATTTCTTTGCGTACTGTAAGCACTTTTGCGTTTCTTTCTTTCTTTCTTTCTTTCTTTCTTTCTTTCTTTCTTTCTTTCTTTCTTTCTTTCTTTCTTTCTTTCTTTCTTTCTTTCTTTCTTTCTTTCTTTCTTTCTTTCTTTCTTTCTTTCTATCTATCTATCTATCTATCTATCTATCTATCTATCTATCTATCTATCTATCTATCTATCTATCTATCTATCTATCTATCTATCTATCTATCTATCTATCTATCTATCTATCTATCTATCTATCTATCTATCTATCTATCTATCTATCTATCTATCTATCTATCTATCTATCTATCTATCTATCTATCTATCTATCTATCTATCTATCTATCTATCTATCTATCCGCCTACGACTTCGTGCTCTCGAGGCAGTTTCGTTAATGGAATGTATACCAAAATTGGTATGGCATGACATGACTGTATGACGAACATAAATGGCAGGTCATAACATGAGATTCAGGACATGCACATCCTCAACGGCATGATTTATGTGCCATGGTCTTGGGGCTCTTGCGGCCGTTTCGTCAACTTAACATACACCAAAATTTGTACGCCACGACAAGAATGTATGACTAACATAAGTGTCAAGTCCTAAGCTGCAAATCATGAAACGCATGTCATGTACGGTATGACTTATATGACACGGCCTCGGAGCGCTCGCGGCTGTTGAAACGAATGCATATACACCAAAAATTTGTATTGTGCGATGTGAATATATGACGAACATAAACGACAGGTGGTGATATAAAAATAATGATATTCATGTCATGTATTCCATGACTTACATGCTACGCACAAGTTGAGCTCGCGGCCATTTCGATAGACTGATGTTGCCCAAAATTGGTATGGCTTTACGTGAATGCATGACGAACATAATGACAGGTGGTGACATGAAAACAACGAGATTCTTATGATGCGCACCGTGACTTATCGCTGACATATCGCTGAAATAGACGTGCAAGCTAAAATAGACCTCACCAAAATAGACCTCTCCCGGGGTACGTCACAGCGTGATGTCACTGGCGCACGTGCAACGGCGGCGGTTGGCAAAACACCCCCGCTTGTGGCTGAGCGTGGTACAGTCGCGCGGTGCATGAGACAGTTTTTTTTTGTTTTATTTTGAACCTCTATCTAAATCTTACTGTTGCAAGATTAGTTGCGGT
The DNA here is from genome assembly GCA_030522465.1 of Rhipicephalus appendiculatus. Classification (NCBI taxonomy): domain Eukaryota; kingdom Metazoa; phylum Arthropoda; class Arachnida; order Ixodida; family Ixodidae; genus Rhipicephalus; species Rhipicephalus appendiculatus. The sequence continues at coordinate 1,715 of JALIZH010014376.1, read as the reverse complement.
ATGTGTCAGAGAACATATAGGTGTTTGGTAAACGGCTTGACGAAAAATTTGCTACACTGGCTGGCTCTTTACCCTGAAGTAAATCCATCCTGGTGGCCTGTGCGTGGAACAGCACAGGCCACCAGGCACAATAAACGTGGCACATTTTTCGAAAATGTGCCACGTTTATTGTGGCGTAAAGTGTGCGTTCAAAAGGCATCGACGATATTCACTCACGTTTACGGACAGTGAAACTGACAATATTGTGTGTTGTGTAAATAACGATGCATCTTGTTTGTGAAACCATTGGCGCTCGTGTGTCTAGTAGGGCCAGTTGCAGTGACCGCTTGTCGACGGAACATCAGGATTCGACCTTTTAGTGAAAGTAAAGATGAAATTGACGCAATGATCTGCAAGTGCGTACATCTCAGCGTCTGCGCTGTGTGCAGAAAAAAAAAATGCCCCCCACCTCCCCGAAGGGAATCGTGAGGAAATGCGAATGCATTTCGCGCGAGCTTCACTCCATTTATATATACGTGCGAGCGAGCGGACGGGAGTGTGGAGGGGCGCAGGGAGGAGAGAGAGGGCGAACGGCGAGAGAAGGAGCGGCGGAGCACTGCACCTACCCTCTGCTACACTCTCCACACACGCGGGAGCTCCGCCGAGCTTCCGCGATGCGAGCGCCCTCACACACCAGAGCGCGCTCCTCCTCTCCACTCACTCTCCGCTACTCCGCCCGCACCACCTGCTCCGGTTGCTAGGGGCGAGAATAAGCGCGCGCGCCCGCAGCTGTTGCTATGGGAGAGGGAGTGAGAGCGGAGAGATTAAAAATTACAACATCTTCCGCTAAAGGGAACCATGTGTAGATGTGAAGCAGCGGGCGCTAACGCTTACACCGGCGGCGGCGTTGACGCTGGCGCTCATCGCAGCGTTGCGCAGGAGAGAAAACTGGGGATGCGTAAAGCACGCAGCGATGGAGCGGTGTTTCCTACTGGAACATGCCAATCGCTGCTAATGTGCAATGAGAGACAGAAGACTCCGACTGGACACAGAGACTCGCAGTCCGCTTTTAGTTAACGCGCACGCTGCGAATTTTATTGTTCAACAACGCACAGGAGAAATCTCCCACCGGCACCACCTTGGAGGTCAAGATCCATTGCCATATATACGGGGTGGCCAGTGAACGGTTGTGCAGCGCGAGCAGTCGGTTTTTTCAACCAAGAAACTCGCTAGCAGACGCTGCCTGTGTCGGCGTCGCGAGGCGAGAGAGGAGGGGGGAGCGTAGGAGAGGAGAGAGAGGGGGGGCTCGCATGCGCAGTGGGAGTGTGGGCGCTGCGAGCAGATATGCCTAGAGGAGAGAGGGGGGAGCATAGCAGGGGAGAGAGGAGGGAGCGTAGCAGGGGCGAGACGAGGGGAGGCGCATGCGCAGTGAGGATGTGGTTGCCGCGGGGAAGGGATGCCTAGAGGAGAGAGAGGAGGTTTTTTTATTTTTATTTTTTTAAAGGGTTTGCGCATGCGCAGTAAGGGTGGTCACGCCGCGCACCACCACCACCGGATTAAGCTTCGATGTGCTTCACATCTAACACCTGCCGGCGCTTACCTCCTCAACCTATATTCCTCCTCCTCCTCCGCGGACAACGCTGGACAACGCTGGACAACGCCGGATGCCTGACCTGGCCCGACTATGAAATGCATTCGCATTTGAAAAAATTCGGCGGATCCCAAATACCATGGAA
>JALIZH010014375.1:0-59047 GCA_030522465.1 Rhipicephalus appendiculatus | reverse complement strand
GACAAAAAAATTATGAGGGGTGCGTATATCTAGCTAAGAAAGCGAAGGCAAATGCCTAGTAGGACCTTCTGTTTGTCTGCTGCTGAATTTGGTGCACATAACAAGGCGTTGAAGCATAGACATTCTGGCTTTCGCCTAGACAAACACGTCCATAAAAGCACGTTGAAGTCGGTGGTTTGTCGCCTTGCGCTACGGTTCGGTCGCGGCGTCGCATCACGGCTGCGTTGGCTAGTTGCTCTTCTGTTGGTTTGAGTCAATCCAGCTTCTTGCGGCAAAATCTTGTTTTTCAGGCTATATATGTGGATGGTTGCGCTATTTATTCTTGCGGGATCGTTTTCTAATCGTCCACTTCAGCAGCGGCTGACAGAAGCTCCACCTGCATCAGTTGCTTTTTTTACGTTTTCTGGATGAGGACCTACAGGAGCGGGGGTTAGGCCAATGCACGCGTGACATTGAGGCGACAGGCGGCGTCCTGGCGACGGCGAACGTGATGGGCGCCAAGACCTCCACTGAGTTGCGGTCAGGCAGTCGGTGCCGTCATGTGTTGTTCCCTACGCAGTGGACACGACGGGTTGACTACGAAACCCCGTACTTCACTCACGCGGTTTTGGAAGCAACCTTATACGTGTGGCTATAGTTTCTCGCGAAGTGGTAGCAGAGTTAATGGGGGGCGAGTCAATCGCCAGTTTTCCACGGACGGCGTTGCGGACAAGAGGACGATATGGCCCCCCCGCTGTGGCTGTCAAGAAAACTGCTTCAGCGGGCAACCCTGGCGACCTCGGAGAAGTGACAGCAAGGCACGCGGCAGCGGCATGGTTGACCGCTTTGTCACTGCTGTGCCGCTTCGACGCTGCTATCTATCAGCCACATCTCAACTGCTCATATGCCAGAACCAGCTGCCGTGAAAGTCTACTATTTGAACACTAATCAATTTCACGCATTGAATGGCTCTCATTCCTGCGTCACACACTTGCGGATACTGGAGTGAATTTGTTCAATTCCGCTCATCTTCTCTAGAGAGCATAGTGAGATTGAAAGGTACGTGGCATATGTTGTTTCAACAGGGCTAAGCCGAGCAGCGTGAATAGGTAAAATATCCAGAACGTGTAAGCTTGTCCAGAAGGTAATCGTTGAAGAAAGTATTGTTGTTTGAGGGCGCGAAGTATTTAATACTTACTATTTAATGCTTACTCTCTGGCGCTTTGGTGCTGAAAATATTCACTTCATTGTTCTGGCGCACAGAAGGCAATACAAAAAGCAAAGTGCCTACCTAGATTACGTTCAGTGGCTCTATCTGGAGCAGCTGGAACAAGGTATGATGCTGGCATTCATTCTGACATTGGTGTTTTGGCATGCGCCAGCCAAATCAGCGAAATATCCCCGAATGTGAGCCCACGCAGTGTGCACAACTGAGACAGGATCTACTTCACTTCCTTAATTAGTGGTTTATGATCTGACAGACACGTTTGACGTGGCTGTTAAGGCGTATTCCTTTTGTCGAGGAGAAAGGGTGACTGTATCACTATTCCTTCTACACGCATATCTACATGAATTTTGTTGAATAATATTTAGATCCCCATTATTTGAATATACCACATCACCAAGGGCTGTTCTTCCTGTGAGCGCGCTTATTGAAACTCTATATCCTAAATCCCCTCCACCTTTGTATATTCGGTTATCGTGATGGAACAATATAATGAAAGCGAGCATTCTTTCTGTACCTTTCCTTTACCCGTATAGCCTTTTTTTTTACATTGTTCCGTGTTATCTTGTCAAATTATGTACGTAATTGCCGAACGTAGCACTTTAGCGCTTCCAGGCGTACATTACAGAGTCGGAGTCAGAATGTGGCCTAGGCAGTAAATGTCACCATATTGTTCTGCAGCGAAATTTTTTTTTATCATAATATTATATTATCGATGCTTGTAAGGACGGAAGTGTGTGCGTAATGGTCGAAATTCGAGTATTGACATAATCCAAAAACGTGGTTCAAAAGTTTTCAATTTCTTTAGAGCTGCAATATATGTATCCGTGACACGTTATTACTATAAACGACGTGCGAACACACCCTGCAACAATCAGTAATGCAGTCCGCAATAGGAAAATCACTCTATCAATGACAGTCTTGCGATGACGCGTCAGTGAATTACGTACGAATTACAATGGCATCAAAAAGAGAAATTGACATCACATACTGTGCTCTCTTCCGGCAGTTAAAGAAGTGCTTCAGATACCGTACGTGCAACCTTATTACCTTCTAGGTAACTACAGATTTCTTGCTAATCATTGAAGAATGATATACTAACGATTTATTCAATGTTTCACCTTTGCGAAAGGGAAAGTCCACATCCACATTACAGAGAAGTATTTAATATAACTTTTTGCAGAATTTATATATCTGCTCCCCTAATATTCACATTTAAGTTTAAAACGTGTTTGCTCATCATGGTCCTTTAATCATCGTCAACTCTCTTATGACTACAAAATATTTGTCCCTAGTCCAGTGGCGTTTTCAATTTCCTTTTCTCGTTTTTAAAGTGCCGTTCTAGCAATTTTGGCACTTACAATAAATTCCATACCGCAGTTTTAAGTTGCACTAAGTTCAATACGCACGTTGTATCTCACAATGCAGAAATAATTACAAGAACAGCGTCAATTTCTACATTACATATCGGTGGCATAAAAATCTAATTAACCCTCTATTGCATGAATTATGAGAAAATCAATTGAAAAATTATTTGATCATTTTTTATCATTAACTACATGAAGAATACCATGTATAAAAATTTTCAGATTTATTGTGGCTGTATTAATGAAGATAACGGTTTGTGCCAAATATGGCACACTATGCAAGTGGGCGAGCAAAATTGCTGCCATGGCTGAAAAACAAAATCTCACTGATTGCGGTCTTTCTTGTGGAATAAAGCAAAGCAAGTGCTTCCTGTGTTCAGGCATAATTGAACATTTTGGTTAGTGCATCTGACTGCCGGCATCTACGTGCAAGACGGCCGCTTACACGTTTGGCTCTTCGCATGGTGCCGCCTTGCTGTACTTTCCAGCCCGAATTTCCAACCGCGGACTTGTGGTTGTGAGCGTCAGTTGTCGACAAATCGTAAAAGCTAAATATCGCCGTGCAGTGGTTAGACTTCACATAATTTTTTCGTGCACCCACGCCAATAATGTAACAAAAAATTGCCAGGTACTGCTGCGGACACTCAATATTTTCGTGAAGCATCTCAAACCCTACCACCACAACTGAAATCTGGCAAAAACGAGCTGTGCTGCATGATCTCAGAGGTTTTCTTTTTGTTTGTATTTGCACTGTGCAACAAAACATAGATGGCATCATATTGCACATTTCATCACTCACATGCATACTGTGCCAAATATGGCACATACCGATTTCCGACTATATACCGTAGTGGAAAACGGAATTGAGAAGAGCCTTAATGGGCATGAATTTTCAAAGCCGCGAGATATGCCAAAATAATTTTTTCTTGCTTCTGCAACAAGAAAATGGTTGCAAGAAAAATATAGCAGTCACTGTTGTTCATGATCCGAGCTTGCACGTGCACCGTGAAATCTATTTCATGTCTAGATTTCATACTGCTCTAGGGATGGCAGTGCTTTTTTTTATATTTAGTGCACGTAACTATAAGGATTACTCTAACTGTGTCACATTCTCCACTGGTCCTCTTGCGCCAGCTATAAAAAATGTTAATCGGTATGTGCCAAATATGGTACGCCATGCAATAGAGGGTTAAACAAAAAAATCACAGTTTCGACGCGAGGGCGGTGCAACGAATGCGATAGAAGGAAATTCGAATGTCACGCGAAGATCGACGAGCAGCTCTATCCTTGCAGCTTCCCGCTGAAGCACAAAGAAGGACGCTTGAAAAGGACGAGCAGCTAGACACAGGACAAGCGTGAACGAACAACTCGCACAGTTTTTTCGCCTTTGTGTTTTAGCAACGCGTTGCAAGTGTCAACAACACAGAACCCGATGCTATTAGATACTTCTTCTTTTGAAGTTCGGTGCGCGGAATGACCTCTCTGCGTCTCCTGCCAGGCGGTGGCGTCTGACGCAAGGGGTGCGCGCTGTTCCTTTTTTTTCGTTCTACAGCACGAGTAGGTACAGAAAGGGGCCACTTTTTCGTGCGCGCCTCAAGGGCAGTTTTCAAATTGAAAGATAATGTATGAACGTTGCGTGATATAAAACACGCTCAAGCTCCTGCTAGATCTGCGTACCACCATCGGTAAACGTTGTCTATAGATAGCTTGCCGTTATCATGCCGGTGCATACATGGCATGTGGCTGAGTGGTCTAACGCAGCGCGATGCGGAGCGAGGGGTCGCTGGTTCGAATCCCGAGTCGGGTGTCTTGGAATTTTTTCAATGCTAAGCATTCCTCTGCGTACTGCAGGCACTTTTAGCGTGTATATCTATCTATATATCTATCTATCTATCTATCTAGCCGCGTACGTCAGGGTGCGCTCGTCATCACCTCCTTAACTTGAGCTCGACCAAAGTTTGTATGGGGGGGTAAGAGGGTTTCACGAATATGTCTGGCTGGTCGTGTCCTGAATAATGTGAAGACCCCGTCGCGTCCGTCAACAAACTAATTTCTCCAGACACGTGTAGCTCACACCTGTAAATCACGGGCGGCGGTATGCGGCTATAAGCCACAGGTGTTTGACAATTTATACCTACCCAGGAACGGTGAGGCAAAACATTGCTCGTTTAAATGCGAGAACATTAAGAAAAACTCACATCGGCGGCGTTGACCCGACGAATACAAAGAATAGAAATCAGAGCCCAGCAGGAATCGAACCCAATCATTCTGCGTGGCAATCAAGTATTTTACCACAGAGCCACGTCAGCCCTCGAAACTGCTTTGGAAAAAGACCCTGTGCAGCGTAATGTTGGTGAAACGCCCTTTGTAATTGCAGTGCAGGCTATCTGATATTGAGAACATTACCGATGTACTCCTATGACGAATGAGTCATGTCGGGTTAACGTCACTTGTATACTTAAGCGCCATCCACTGCAGTTGGTTTACGTAGCACTTCCGAGGGATACCATCCTCGCAAGAACAAGCACTAGATATCAGCTTAACGCTTGTGGTATCGGTAATACCCTATGTATCTGTTGACATAGTTACGCAACTGTAAACAACTGGTTATATGAAACATATGCGACTGTTCAACATATGTCTGTGCGTTCAATAGTTGTAGATACCGTTAACGTCATTTCGTAACGTTTCGATCAATCAAAAATAACAACCCAGTCACCTTACCGCCGCATGCTTCGCATAACATCGATTACCATGGTACTTAGGATCTGTCTAATTTTTTAAAATACGCTGAAGAAAGGTTGCCCCCAACGCATGAAAACCAGCTTAAACAACCCCTTCGAGAGGCTGCAAGCTGCTGGTTTCCCTAAGGATCTGTTATACGCGGTGGCAGAATCTGTATTACTCAACATTAAGAAGCCGCGAGCTACTACATGTATACCAGCGCAACGCAATTGGGGGAAACAGTTTGAAGTTCTATCCTTACGTACGTAAAGCCTCGCACAATATCAAAAATGTATCTGGGCGACAGGGCATAAATATTGTACTTTCAGCTTCCTGCAAACTTGCTAGCCTATGCTCACGTGCGGTATGTGGAAAGACTAGCGATGCCGTATGTACCATGAAATACGAGCGTTGCTTCACTAAATGTGCCACAGGTGCAGTGTACAACATTACGTTGACCTGTGATAATGTATACATCGGGCCAACCGGCCAATGTATCAATGCTTGGCTGCGTGAGCATTACGCTTTGTTGAATTCGAATTATGGCGCTAATCTTGCACGCCACTGTCGTGAATGTGGTTGCCACCTGCTGGGAAGGGGAAAGGCCACAGAGGTACGTGAAATTGTGCAGGCATAGAACATTAGGAAAACAGGAGATATATGTATCAGCACAGCGTCGATTTGCCTCCTTTACAAGGAATTTAGTGTTTTATGATGATCGCAAGAAAGATGATTGTGTACTCATTCTTTCACTGCGTGATGCGGTAGGTGATACTGATGAGCTTCGCATGTGGTGTGAGGTTTCGTGGCTGAACGCTTCCCTTCAATAAAGTCACAGTTGTTAGTTCCAGCGGTGTGTGCGTCTGTATCTTCCTTGTGTCCTGTCCTTTTGCTGGCTTTTCTTCACTGGCATATCTTCCTTCGCAATCAAGAGGAACTGCGCAGAGCTGAGTATTCGTTTCAATAAACAAAACCACAAAACAAGCATCAAAACCGCATGCTGGATGATAAGGCACCTTTTAAAAATGGGAACAAAGTAACACGCTTTCCCTGTTAAGATTAGGTTGCACCTGCTCTGCACTTCACACTAAGGCTTCGAATGACGTCAGACGGCCCTTCCGTCTTCTTTCCACTGTCATATATAAAAGCGAGAGTGGTCTAGCATTTAACGTCGGGCTCCAGACTACATGATGCGGCCACCAGGGATGAGCGACTGCGCAGTCCGGATCTCACGCATCAACTCCAGGCCGTCTATAGGGCTCGTGCCGTCGCTGAGAGTCATCATCTCCGGGTTCAGACATGGGATGGAGCCACCGACTTGATTGGGGAGGTCTCTTGGCCTCTTTTAAGGCGAAAGCCTTTAACCCTTTCGGCCCTGGCGGTGTCAATTGACACCACCACACAAGATTTCTCGTAGCACCTCGGAAATGACACCAAAACTGCTCATTCTTGGGGGGAATGCTTCTTCAATCATCCCCACGGCGATTGACATCAATATTGTGACATGTTTGTGAAGCTGGGGGCCACAAAGAAGAAGCAGCTTGACCGAAGTCGTAGGTGAAGCCGAGGCGCGGAAGCTCACGCGGATAAGCGCCATTTTCGGGACGACATAGCGCAGCTGTTCTAATGAGTATCACACTGAAAAATATGACGTTAGTTCACATTTTGTCTACTCTAGTCAGTGGCACGAATAAAGAAGCCATTTTTCTCATTTCATAAGCACTGAGCCCTGATTACCTAATTTGATGCCATGTTAATTAATCCATAAATAATTGCACCACTGCGTCCATTTTTTGGTTGTGGTCTTCTGAGCTCATAACTATTATGAAAACACGCAAAAATAAAGTCTCCGATCAAAATAAAAAATCCAGGGCTGAAAGGGTTAATGTCTCATGCTCATGTCCGTCCGGTGTCCGTCCGTCCGGTGTCCGTCCGTCCGTCCGTCCGTCCGTCCGTCCATCCGTCCGGTGTCCGTCCGGTGTCCGTCCGTCCGGATGTCCGTCTGTCCGTCCGTCCGTCCGGATGTCCGTCTGTCCGTCCGTCCGTCCCGTCCGGATGTCCGTCTGTCCGTCCGGATGCCTGGATGTCCGTCCGTCCGTCCGCCCGGATGTCCGTCTGTCCGTCCGTCCGTCCGTCTGTCCGTCCGTCCGGATGTCCGTCTGTCCGTCCGTCCGGATGTCCGTCTGTCCGTCCGTCCGTCCGTCCGAATGTCCGTCCGGATGTCCTTCTGTCCGTCCGTCCGTCCGTCCGGATGTCCTTCTGTCCGTCCGTCCGTCCTTCCGGATGTCCGTCCGTCCATCCGGATGTCCGTCCATCCGGATGTCCGTCCGGATGTCCGTCTGTCCGTCCGTCTTTCCGTCAGTGGAATGGCCACACGCTTTCGCCGAACACACTTTGGAATGTACAAAGTGTCCTTCAATTTTTGTCTTGTCCCTCAGGACTCGAATAAATTTCTTTGTATGTATGTATGTATGGTCCAGCAACTCCTTCAGTTGATTCTATGATTGCCATGGATAGGTCATGAACATTAAAGACACCAGAAAAACAGCGTAAATACAGTGCTTGACCAAAGCAACGAATTCGTCCTGCTGAAAATGGTCGCCCAGCGAATTACGGTCGGCAAATGCGACCACAAAGAGATTATCAGTACCATTACTATAGAGTAATAATAATACGTACTCCCTCTTACTCCCATCAGCATGTGTGGTGTTTAAAACTTCGCTGGACATTCACTTTCGCAAGGAGGAGTGGTGGCCATTTTTTATTGCGATAGCAATTATATGGACACTCTCGGCTGATTTTCGCCGTCGCCGTCTGTCGACACCGTCATGTCCCGGATATGTATATGTATGTGTATATATTAAAAAGGCATAAAGAAAAATAAATCTGCAGAAAAATTCCAAACCACCTGACGAGGGAGCCTGCTGCGCTAGCCAACACAGCCACACGCCATGCTCGTGCAAGCGATATAACGGCGAGCTATTCATATGCACCATTTCACGCTGGCGGTACGCAGATCTCGGAACAGCTTAAGCGTGTTTTATCTCAAGCAACGCTTTTACAGTTCCTTTCAAATTGAAAACTGCCCTTGAGATGCGCACGTAAAAGTGGCTCCCTTCTGTACCACCCATGATGTAGAAGGAAAAAAAAGAACACCGGGACACACTTGGCGTCAGACGCCACCGCGTGGCAGAAGACGCAGAGGGGTCATTCCACGTGCCGCAGTTCAAAAGAAAAAAAAAGTATCAAACAGCGTCAAAAGTAATATAATCATATTGTTACAATATAATGCATCGTTACAGTATAATCAATCCTTGGCCAATCCGCCTGAGTGGGTATGAGCCATGTCAGAGGCAAGAACAACAACAGCGTCGGCTTCTGCATTGTGGACACTCGCAGCGCGTTGCTCAAATACAAACACGTAACAACTGACACGCAGTACCCGTTAGTGCACGGTTGTCCTGTGTATACCGATGCGTCCTTTTCGAGCGTCCTTTTTTGTGCTGCGGCGGCGCGTTCCAAGTATCGAGCTGCTTGTCGTTCTTCGTGTGACAAACTAATTTCTTACTATCACATTCATTGCTTCGGCCTAGTGGCAAAACTCTGACTTCTATGTAGTAACTCATCTAATAAGACTTGTCAGAACAGGGCACCCTTTTTGCCACTTCGTCTTGAACAATGAACTGCAGCTTAATAGAACTTTAAAAGTATAAATCTTACGTGTGTTTTCTTTGCATCCTTAATACTGCGCAATGTAGCGCTTAATATTAGAAGTGCTTGAAAGGAGTGTTTCTGCAGCAGGGGCAAACCAATGCCTTTGATAAATTGGAGAAATAGGTTTGAACCACTTATATAATTTCGCTAATATTCGAAGGTGCGAAAAGTCGATGACCTTAATGTCTAATAATTATTTTTATGGCCCCTGCAGGTTTCAGGAAGGAGTATATGGCTGCAGTACATGCTTCAATGCTGTTTATCACATTGCTCCTGAGCCTTTGTAAAGAAAGCTTCGAAGCGGGTGGTTGGACAGAAGACAGAGATCCGGACAGACCCCAAAATAATGCAATCGCGCAGTATGCGTATGTTCATAAAAGGCCCCGTACCGGTAATGGTCAACGCTTGAGATTTCTCGTAACCCAAGCCAGAAGGAAGGTATGTCATCCAAGAGCTTGATCCTAGCATGATTTTTCTTCTATTTAATCCGAATTACCTCTCTTTCAAGTGTGGAGGATGAGTCTCAGGCAGATTAGACATACTTAAGGTAGACTTAGCGCAAAAAACGAAGACGAGGGAAGGACTACACAAACACAGCGCAAACTATCAACTGAGTTTATTTGAGAAGAACACACATATATAAACACGTTAAAAAAGTCATGAGGTCAAAACGAACATGAGCAAACAAGATGTCATTTAGTGGCTGGCGCTCAAGTAATCTATCTCAGTGGCATGCAACGTGATAGAGGGCCTCACTACGCATGTCTCGCCAGATCTGTTAATATAAAACGCTTCCTCGATTTCTCGCGCAACTTTCTCTTTTAAACTTGAGAGCACCTTGGCTTCTGACAGCAAGGTTGCACAGCCGCACTCCCTGCAATGTAACGAAAGGTTAGAACAAGGTGCCCCCTCAATGAAGCCTTATGATCTAATATTCTGTTATTCAAACACCTGCCCGTCTGCCCGGCATAGCATTTTCCACACGATAACGGTATATGATACACTACTCCCCTGCCACACTCAACCAATTTATCGCGGTGCTTGACAGCACACCCGTGGTCCCGCTTGCTCTGCCCTCATAACTTCTTACCAACAGCCGCTCAAATCCGCCCGAGCTTGTCTGCAGCCGAAAAAACCACACTGCATCCGAACATAGTTCCCACTTTTTTGCACCTATGGGATACCCCGTGAACATACGGAATGCTTACAAACGGTGCCACGTCCTTGCATTTCCCTTGACTTACACCCCGTGCTTCCACCTTCGTCTTTTGCAAGATCCTTTCGCTTAAGACGGCTAAATGACGTTCATGGAACCATGACTGCTGGAGCCTCTCAACCTGCCGTGCAAAACTCTCGTCCATGCGATGAGGGCATGACTTCTTGAGCGACCTCCTCAGGCAGGCCATCGCAATATCATTTTTTACTATTTTAGAGATACCCGAATGGAAGTCTAGGATAAACTTGACACTACGGGGGGGGCGTACATCCAGCATAAGTGGCTTCCACCAAACACTATATGCAGATCTAAGAACTGCATACAACCGTTGTTGGGAACCTCGCAGATAAACTTTAGCCCGGACCCCAATTCCTTGAACACCTTCAAAACATCTATCCAAGTGCTCACACACCGATAGTCTTCAAAAAAAACCATGTAATCGTCCACGTATCTGAAAGTTTTAACCACAACGGAGTCCAATGCTGTCTCTAAGCCACGGTCAACTGCACTCAGAAAAATTTCACTCAAAACTGGCGCAACACTCGACCTAATGCAAATCCCCGACCTCTGAGCATAAACACCCCCCCTTCCAACCAATAACAGTTGACTCTAAATATACAGACATGAGCTCAAGGAAGGAACACGTCGAAACACCGCACCTATGTTGAACCCTTTGTTCGTCATTATCTTCTTGAATGCAATTCTTGACGCACACCGAAGTCTGTCATGTGGCAACGAATAGAACAGGTCATCTACATCAACACTGAACCCTGACAGTACTCTCGTGGATCCTTCCATCACAAACTGTGCCACCTCCTCGGAATTCGTTGCCACATGACAGACTTCTGCTGTGCGTCAAGAATTGCATTCAAGATGATAATGACCTGTATATAGTGTTTGGTGGAAGCCACGTATGCTGGATGTACGCCCCCCCGTAGTGTCAAATTTATCCTAGACTTCCGTTCGGGTATCTCTAAAATAGTAAAAAATGGTGTTGCGATGGCCTGCTTGAGGGCGTCGCTCAAGAAGTCGTGCCCTCATCGCATGAACGAGAGTTTTGCACGGCAGGTTGAGAGGCTCCAGCAGTCATGGTTCCCTGAACCTCATTTAGCCGTCTTAAGCGAAAGGATCTTGCAAAGGCGAAGATGGAAGGACGTGGCACCGTTTGTAAGCATTCCGTATGTTCACGGGGTATCCAATAGGTTGAAAAAAGTGGGAACTAGGTTCGGATGCAGTGTGGTTTTTTCGGCTGCAGACAAGCTTGGGCGGATTTGCGCGGCTGTTGGTAAGAAGTTATCAGGGCAGAGCAAGCGGGACCACGGGTGTGCTGTCAAGCGCCGCGATAAATTGGTTGAGTGTGGCAGGGGAGTAATGTATCATATACTGTTATCGTGTGGAAAATGCTATGTCGGGCAGACGGGCCGGTGTTTGAATAACAGATTATTAGATCATAAGGCTTCATTGAGGGGGGACACCTTGTTCTAACCTTTCGTTACATTGCAGGGAGTGCGGCTGTGCAGTTTGCTGTCAGAAGTCAAGGTGCTCTCAAGTTTAAAAGAGAAAGTTGCGCGAGAACTCGAGGAAGCGTTTTATATTAACAGATCTGGCGAGACATGCGTAGCGAGGCCCTCTATCACGTTGCATGCCACTGAGATAGATTACTTGAGCGCCAGGCACTAAATGAAATCTTGTTTGCTCATGTTCGTTTTGACGTCGTCACTTTTTTCACGTGTCTATATACCTATGTGTGTTCTTTTCAAATAAACTCAGTTGATAGTTTGCGCAGTGTTTGTGTAGTCCTTCCCGCGTCTTCATTTTTTGCGCTAAGTCTACGTTAAGAATGAACCAACTCGCCCAACAAGCCACTCTTCTGATGAGACATACTTGCACATGCTGGGCGATGACATAATCTTCAGAACGATAGCCAGAACGACTCATTACCGCGTTTTATGGACTTTCCACTATCCTAAAGCCAACATACCGCTCTATCTAGCGGCTTATTTCACTACGTCCCTGAAGCATGCGTTGTCTATCTACAGATGACCTTACGTCGTTCAGATTTAAACACTCATCGACAAATACAATGCCAGTCACTTCATGGAGCGCATGAAAGCTATTACACCAACATTGATGACACAGACCACAAGCGCATATGACTCTTGTGGTCTCCGGCGTTCGAGCCGCCTCTAATGAATATGAATTTGCGGGCGAGATTATCCTCATGAATATCGATGAAGTGTGCTGCTTGTTTCAGTACTGGCTCAAAGGGACATACTGCAGTGTTTATGGGGACTACCAAAAGGGTTGCTACGAGTTCGGCGATTCCCGCTACAGCTACGAATATTCCAATAAAGCAGATGAACGAGGCGTCACTGAGTACGCTTATTGACGGACCGAACATATCCCCTTCAGTGGCGGTGTGTACAATTGGACACATCACTTTCGGAGTCAGGTCACGCACCACGTGATTCTTCAAATGAGTTGAAACGCAGTGTGGCACATTCATGCACGCTTCCTGAGTGGACAGCCAGCGGTAATGTAACTTCATTGTGCTGAGTATTGCTGCAGAAGATGCCTTTGCTAGAGACACTACCATGTGCGTCGATCGTTCGACGTGCCGCGTTCCAGGACCAATGTCAAGTTTTTGCCTTTGTTTGAAATGAATACTATTAAAAACAAACCGTGCATGCCTATTGGGCCTAATATTCGATTTTTTTCATGCAAGTATTTAAGCTGTCTGATTGCATAATAATTAGATGTTTATTTATAGGCTAATTACCATTTATTACTTCAACTTACAAAAACTGCATATTCCTTCATTTTCTCTCTTGCAATGTAATACTGAGTGGCCGGGAATCATGCCATACGAATTTGACGCATTTGCAGAAAGTGGATGATAATTCGCGCCAGAAGGGGATCATAATGAAGTGAAAAAGGGGGCAGCGCTGGGACGAATTCAAGGACGAGAAGACACGACATTATGAACACAAACCAACTCGCCCACCTTTCTGTGATTCTGAAGAAGGGGATATTTGCGATGTGGTGATGTAGCTGCCTCTGCATCAAGAAATCGGGAATGTATGTGTTTCTCGAACTCCGTCAAACAGGTGACATACACGACTGTGGAAGGAGAGCAAGGCAGGGCTCGCCGTTTTCTGGATGCTTTATCCTAACTACACGTTGAGCACATAAACTGTCCTGTGTGCACAAAGCAAACGCACTGCGGCAGGTAATTAGAGTTTATGCCCAAGCATCGGGCTGTCCACAAAACTTCCGTGGTGTGGGCACCTTTTCCCCATTCAACAACAATCTGTTTGTCAGAAGACAAGACAAGAATGTAATTACCGAACAAAAGAAAACAACTGCATTATATCCGTGATCTATCTACCTCCCCACCCCCTCCCCGGCTACAATCCTCAACAAAGAAAAACAAGACACCCCGTCGCCGCTTTTCTACTCCGTGTATCGCCCAAACAATCTTCGAGGGTTTTCGGGAGCCAGGAATCCTTGGTTACTTTCAAGACAGTGTCAATGGTGACTCATTTGCTGGTGCAGAAGAAAGGTCAACCATCCAAAGGAAAAGCCCCAGGCGCAACATAAGCTAAAAAGGCAAATCAAAAGGTCTAACGTTAATATCGTCGCCTATTCAGTCAATTGTGGCGAGGCTGGCGAGAAATGACACTAAGCCAGGCCCCAAGGACCACTTTTTAACACACTGCCTAGGTTTGCCCAGCAAATATAACATGGTTCGTCCAGCAAATATAAACTTCCATTCACTCTAGCGGTGTATATTGCAGTGTACACGATGAATATTTCTTGAATGGTTTGGCCCTCTTCGAGCAAGTGAGAAACCTTTGCCTCTGTATCCAGCTGACTGCCCTGAACCGGTACTGAAAGACATCAGTTAACCACATCAACACATTTTTTTTATTCCGACATAGCCTTGCACTTAATCTGTAATATTTTATTTGTATATTGTTGCCGTGGCAAAAAACAACGCAGATTAAAGAAGTGGAATATTGGGGTGACAGAAATAGATTTTCTTTTTTCCTTACATATCGTGTCATACCTTGTGTTTCCGTTTTACGGTTTCATTGAATTTTATGTGATTATGGAATTAAAGTTTGTACATTGTTTGCCGGTTTATTTTCACTCTGTTTGACTTCTTTACCTTTTGATTTGTGTATATATGTGCATATGTATATATTTATGTATTCATTCAGTCTTGTTAGAGTTATAATTGAGCGACATAGTGTTGTCTGATCTCTGTTGTATCATAACTATCTCACTCAGGTTGTGGCAGTGGTCGTTTGCGAATTTTTTCTTAAAAACAAAACAAAAAAAGTTCACTAAGCTATTTCTTTTTTCTGTTTATGTTTGATGAAATTTGACTAGATATGTTGTTTTCACTCCGTACATTGTCTTATTGCCCTGTACGCTTGCCTGTCACTGCCATTTTTAACGGGGTCGTGGTCCTAGTCAAGCCCGTGAAGAGGCTTTTTGACCCCGGCCCTCAGCATCCCAAATGATGGAATGTTGGAATGAATAAAGTTTCAAGTTTCAGGATGACGAAGAGATACTGTTTTTTGAATCGCGGATATCCGTGTGTTTTGATTGTCCCGTTAGAATATGTGTGTTAGATGTGTGGCGTAAGACCCATGTTGGGTACGAAGTGAAGCAGCATCTTGTAGTCTGTTGTGTATGCAGCCGTCATAGGTCATCGTGCCACTGTAGCGAAGGCCTGCTTGGAGGAGTCGGTAGGAGCGTTCTGACTGTAAACCTTGCCGTGTCCATGTAAGATGGTATTCGTCCGCTTGCATCGTAGGAACTGAGCAATACGGGCACGCAGTACCCTCTGGTGAATGCGACCAGTTCCACGTTGAGATGACACCCGGTGTAAGGGCCATCTAGGCCCAAAACCTACTATGCACGACTTCCTCCAACCTTGTAAGGATAAGGGTTGAAGAAAAACAGACCCACGGTTGGAAAAGAGCGCGTGCGTCCCGTCGGAGAAAAGTTTTACGGGCTCGGAGTGATTATAGGGATTGAGGTGGAAGGAGAATGGACGAAAGATCTTTATTAGGAGGGCGGTGTGCTTGATGGTGAGCAGCAGTATGGTAAGGGTTCACAGCATTGTCCTAAATTCAGTGTAACCTTACGCAAGTAGATGTATTACGATTCATGGCTTGCATCACCTCGCACGTTTCTATCAACAGATGCACATCGTACGCATTTCCGGCGACTGACACGGTGGCCCACACACGGTGGTTACTTAGCGCCAGTGTTACTGTAAAATGCTGCTCACTTTCGAGCTAGCACATCGGATTCGCATCAGCTCAGGGTGCTCAAGGCAAGAGTAATTATGCTTTCAGAGAGGCGCAGAGTAGTCGCCTTGTCCTCACTATATCCACCAAAGGTCGACCACTATGATGTCAAAATTCGATCATGATTGCTGACCATGATAATAGATTATGGAGAAAAATCCAGTAGGGTGTTTGTGCAATAGTCGCAAACAAAACGCAGCAAATTTCAACGAACATCAGCCGCAATATTTGCGTAAAATCCACAAGCGACCAGTATGTTTTGTAAATTTCTTATTTGAAGAAATAACACGTACTGTTAAACTACAATTGGCACTGATGCTACTAAAATTAGGGAAGCCTCATGCTTTTATTACTGTACTGTTGTGTTTTGATCACAGATATCAGTATGCCTACAGCTGTTTTCGGTTGCTAGCTCTCGCTTTAAAACATTTAAGGGTATATGTGTAAGTGGCTTAGCTTACATTCCATCTTTACCCGCGCAGGTTGTTCAAGGAACGGGAATAATGTTCAACGTTGGATTCATTGTCTTCCACGGAGATAAGGTATGTTCTAACACGCCGCACCTTTAGTTTTTCTGTCTAACTTGAGCTCTGAAGTAAGGACGCCATCTCGCGCTATAAAAGAGACAATACAAATGTGCGGCGATGTAGTACCACTCCGATTCCTTAGTCGTCCACATTTATTCCTTTCTGAACACACCAACTTTACTTCTCGCCATCTGTGAAGTGTGCTGCTGCGTGTAATTACATTAATGTTACAATACAGCTCTTATGAACAGAACAATCTTTTGAAATTCACTAAGGACCCTAGTCAAGTTCTGTACAAGAACCCACTAAGCCATAGCGATTGCTGCATAGACCATACTATAAGGGGTGTTAACGAATGTGCGTATGAACACAAATCCCTTGTTAAGGACCAATCTGATGGGCACATTTCTTAACACACTCTGTGAAACTCTGGAAATGCAGACTTTTCCATCACACAGGGTGTAGGAAAGGGTAAATGATAAGCTTAAACACGAACCAATTCAGACATATTTAATTAATCTCTAAGGAGGCAGTTGTGTCAGAGCGCGATCAGTAACAGCATTAAACAAATCAAATTTGATGCCTTGGGAGGTTTAGTCTAAATGTTCGATGATGTGCGCACAGATATATGTGTGAGATTTCGCTGCTCATTTCACTGAAATTCCGGTGTCGGTGTCGGCGGCGGCGTCGTTGGTTGTGAGCGAAAAATCGTCATCTTGTCCATGACCGAAAAATCGAGATTGATGCAAATAAAATAAATAATAAAAATTTCCGGGTCCTAAGGAGGATCGAACCCGGGTCGTCTGCGTGGCAAGCAGGTGCTCTACCACGCAGTCACGCTTCTTCTTGCGATCACATATAAAATAACTTTCTCTGCTGGGAATTGCAGTGAAAAAAAACTCGTGCTTTTCAAACACGCGCGTCCTGTATACAGGCGTCACAATAGAACATGTAATACTGCAGTAATATTGCGTGGTACAAGCGTGCATAGCACGCATAGCCATCGGGCGTCAGAAGATGTGAATATCATAACGACATTGTGGTTCAAAGCCGTGTACCCATTACAAAAGGCACACACGTTACGGCGCGTATTCCCTTAAGACCACGTAGTGGGTGCATAGCAACTTCGAAAGCATTTCCCGCATTTACCGCGCATGATTGCTCGTGGTTTAAAGCATGCTACGCATTACATAGTGTGCCCTAAGGGATTTAAGTACGGGTTAGGGACAGGATATCGCTATCGCGTTCAACTCTTAAACGCGAAGCTTAAGGATCCCCAAATTTTTCCTCTTATTCTTTCCATGCCAAGCTTAGCTACCACTTGGTAGTAGTGAATTTTTTCTTAGAAACAACTTTGTTTTAAAGGAATACTCTAACTAAGTTCGCCTCAGAATGTGTAAAACACGACCTACTTCATAGTTAAAATGAAGCAAGGCGTAAAAATCTTGACATGCTCCAAAGCTGTTGGTAGAGGAAGAATGTTTATAAAGAAATACAAGTGTAAAGTAAACGTTGCAGCACCGTTGCTAATGCAGAAATGTATTATTAGAAGTGGTTTGATAGTCAATATAATTGACATTTCTCTTATACATGAAAGATATAAACCTACAACCCCATAATAGGATTTTATGAGGTATGATATGAGAAAAATTACACCATCTCCCGCTAAAGGGAACCATGTGTAGATGTGAAGTAGCGGGCTCTAACGCTTACACTGGCGGCGGCGTTGACGTTGGCGCTCATTGCAGCGTGGCGCAGGAGAGAAAACTGGGGAGGCGCAAAGCACGCAGTGATGGAGCGGTGTTTCCTACTGGAACATGCCAATCGCTGCTAATGGGCAATGAGAGACAGAAGACTCCGACTGTACACAGAGACCCGCAGTCCGCTTTCAGTTAACGCGCACGCTGCGAATTTTTATTGTTCAACAACGCACAGGAGAAATCTCCCACCGGCACCACCTTGCAGGTTAATATCCATTGCCATATATACGGGGTGGCCAGTGAACGGTTGTGCAGCGCGAGCAGTCGGTTTTTTCAACCAAGAAACTCGCTAGCAGACGCTGCCTGCGTCGGCATCGAGAGGCGAGAGAGGGGGGGGGGGAGCGTAGGAGAGGAGAGAGGGAGGACGCGCATGCGCAGTGGGAGTGTGGACGCCGCTGGCAGGGATGCCTAGAGGAGAGAGGGGGGGAGCGTAGGAGGGGAGAGAGGAGGGGAGGCGCATGCGCAGTGAGGGTGTGGTTGCCGCGGGGAGGGATGCCTAGAGGAGAGAGGGGGGAGAGGAGGTTTTTTATTATTTTTTTAAAGGGTTTGCGCATGCGCAGTAAGGGAGGCCACGCGGCACACCACCACCACCACCAGATTAAGCTTCGCCATAAGATGCTTCACATCTAATACGGTATTCAAGGTTTATTTATTTTGGTGATGTCACGCCTCGACAACTTGAAGTGATTCCGCGCAACGGTAATTTGCTGTCACACGATTCCACTTTCGTTGCTGTAGGATATACTACTCTTTCTCTGAGTTAAAGTTGAGCTTAACTCATTTGATTTCCAAACGCCGAATGTACACACGTCCCTTTAGGGATCTTAAAGCATGCAATGGAAAGCAGGTAATTCTACCTGGAATGAGGCCAGATAAAAAGTGCTCAAAACAAAATAGGTGTACGGTTAACCAACCTTGAGACAGCAGAGGAGTTGTAAAATGCTAACAAAGCTAGTAATGCGGCTTATCAAACTAAGCAACGAACTGTTGCCTCTTCAAAACAGGAAGTGTCAGCACCAAATAAGAGAATGCGCCGGAACGACTTTCTATGTTTTCTCCTGGAACACTCGGAGAACTGAACATGGCCATATTCGCAGCACAGCGTAGTCGCTGCGTCATCGAATAATTTGGGCTATAGCTTGATTGCAGCAACGCTGAACGCACTGGATTTAACGTAAATCTTGCTCCCGGAAAGGATATACAAGCGACTGTTCAGATCAGCCTCCTGCAAACAAAAGGCGGTCATTACTTTGACTAGGCAGAGTCCAGCTCAGGCTATGCTTAATCGGTTCTTGAGGGTCGGTGACATGGCAGCAACGGCTGTTATTTTCGCACTCTCTTCAGCGCGGTCATCTTTTCAGCAGTCTCGGCAGTAATAAGCACCACCGCTTACACATGTCTGATCTGCGATCAAAAAAAAAAAAGATAATAAAAGGCTGCCATTCAATGGTCAAAAATCACGTGACCATCATGCAGCTCCACGCATGAGAGCTACGTATTAACTTCGCTTTTGCGGCGTTTGTGCGGTGTTGGTACGAACAAGGGGTGTTCGTACAATAGAAAATGAACGAGCTCACAAACAGATTGCCTCCTTCGAGAGTGTGAAGATAATCTAGGCTTGGATTTATCGCAAGTTCAACCAACGTGACTTAGAGTGGACGAAGAAGAACACGCACACCTACAAACACAGCGTGCATCTTCTCTGTCGGCGTTTCCGTCGCACTGCTCAACCTTATTATAATCGTCAACAATCTGACACGCCAACTCATTTTGGCCTAGGTTTAGCTACGCTTGAAAGGCAGTAATAATTACCGCGAGGAACATGCATAAATTTAGCCTTCCCTAACACTGGGCAGTCATAGAAGTATATTATTCGCCTTACTGCTTCACTGACCACAAGGCTGTCCGTGAATGCAATAAAGCATGGCGGATGTGCGGGGGTTGGAGTATGGTCGCAACACCTGTGCGGTTGTCATATATAACGTTTCGCTCAGAGAGGAACATTTGCGTGTAACAACTTTTACTTAGAATTGACCAAGGATTGGACTTGTGTGCAAAAACAGAGGTGGGCAGGGTTTCCAGACTGCTATTCAATGTAATTATATTACTCTTGGCCGCCCCTGTATGTAACCAGAAGGTTGCATCTCACAAATAAAGGAGCGAATTCAGAACTCTCGTGCGAATATGTGCGTGTTTTTAATGCAGGTTTCAAAAAACTTCAACGCAGTACGAAACAGGCAAGAAAAGCTACAAGACACTTTAATGCCAATAAAAAAAAACAGTTTGCTGAGCAAGGCACCAAAATATGTTACTGCGGATCGCAACTGGCAAGGAAGGCAAGAAAGCACTTCAATGTAGGTCGAAGGCGGTAATACACTACACGACGGACTTCAATGCAGATTAATCCAGGCAAGGATGGATACCAAGCCAATTCATTGCAGAACAAAAATCACAAGGCACTGGCTTTTGAATTGAAGTGCCTTAGGAAGAATTTAGGGACCCGGCAAAGATTTTCTTCGTTCTTTGCTTTAGTGACAAATTTGTATTGCTGAACAACTAACCATCTCTTTCTTGCATTTAACCATGTATGAAGTTATTTTTCTGATGTTGTCCATTGATCCTTATTCACATAACCAACAAACTCTTCGCTGGGACACATGATACATCGTTTCGAACTTACATTCACACCAGTTGGTGTGTTCACTTTTTCGCAAGGCAGCGTGCATCTTCTTTAAGCAGTCCTAGTTTCATGGACGCATCGAACATTGTTATTCTTGTTTTCAATGATTAACTCTTTTTCCTTTTGCAGATGCTCGAGAAATGTATCACCACGGCTGTCATGCCTCCACCTCGTCGTCCTCAAAGTAGAACGTACGTCACTAAATTTTGGTGCAGACCTGTGGCGTAGCCAGGGGGTGGGCCACCGGCCACGTGCTTATTTTTTTTGCCATGGCATACAGACCTCAAATGCACACTCAGCCACATCTGCCTGCCCGGTCCCCACTTCAGATGAAGGGGTGCCCACCCTCCCCCCTCTCCGAAAAAAAAATTCTGCCTACGGCCTTGTTGCAGATAAGGCTTTTTTAGAGTCACTCTACGCAAAAAATGTTTGAGGACAACTTTTCTGTCTTCAAGCCAGCGAGATTGAGGTTATATATTTGATGTACTATTCCGAGAAGCAGAATAAATGAAAATTGCACCTGTGCGTACGTACTGCAAATTGCTTTAGTACCAAAATTTATAAGAAACAAAAATCGCCAAGGAATGCGCCACGCAACCATAGCTACTTACATTCCCGACCAGGAGTTTAAAATTCACCTCAGCTAGCTGGCCGCAGCCAGGAAATTTACTCTCCCGCAAGGGCTGGGTCAGTGGCGCCTGTTGCAGGGGGGGAGGGGCTGAGGAGTGGGGTGAGTCAACGAAACGTCGCCTGGCGCTGGCGTTTCACAAAAGACCTCTCCCATATCTCCTATATGCAGGTCCTTTCAGAAGGAGATTCGACGTCAGGTTGCGAGAAACATATCGATGCAGACCGCCAGAATGACTACAGTTTGAACGCCGATTATGAAATGGAGTAGCTATTCAAAGGTTACCTTTTTATTCATTTATTTATACAGTACTGCAGACCCTCATTGGATCCAAGCAGGAAGGCAATAAATGAATACATAGATACATGAATAGCAATCGCAAAGAAACAGGGAATAAACGAAAGAAAAAAAAACGCAACTAAATAAGCTGAGGTATGCAGGGGTGCCTTAAAAAAAATGCTTGAGATTAGTCACATCAGCGTAGCTCATGAAAGTACTTACAAACAATAAATAAATAAAATGATTTCTCGGATAAAAAAAAAGAACTTCAGAACTCGCTCCCGCGGACTTCCCTCTATCGAGCGTGCAGAGGTGATTGGCACGTTTACTGGTGGGAAAAAAAATTCGGCGGATCCCACGTACCATGGGAATCGATGTTACGCAAAGCATACGGAGAGGAGGAGACTGTGGTTTAATTTTTTTTATTCAACGAAACGTTACAAAATGGCGCTGAATATATGAACAAATGTTGTACGCACTGACATAAGTGAACCAGTCACAAATGTTGTATGTAATGAGTTTCTTACAGCTGCGTAACGATGCAGACAGCAACATGGGTATTACGAACATCAGAAGCGGTAAGCTGATATGTAGCGCTTGGGCTTGCGAGGATGGTAGCACTGGATAGTGCTACGTAGACAGACTTCAGTGGATGGCGCTTAACTACAATTGACGTTAACTTATCGTGGACAGGTGCTTGAGTCGCTTTCCAACGCAGTTCCAAGAACTGGACTGGTTCTGTGGTAGAATACTTGATTGCCAGTCGGAATGCTAGGGTCCGATTCCTGCTGGGACCCTTATATTTATTCTTTGTATTCTTCGGGTCAACACATTTGATCTCTGTTTTTCTTAACGTTCTCGCATTTGAAATTACAATATATATCTGTTCTCGTAGTTCCTGGCTAGATTTGAACTGTCAATCACCTGTGGCTCATATTCCCGCATACAGCGCCCCGTGGTATACGGGTATGCGCCACACGTATTTGGAGGAAAGGGTGCGATGGCGTACGCGGTGGTATTTTCACGTTATTCATGTCATGGCCAGCCAGAAATATTCGTCAGACGATCTTACCCTCACATACTAATTTTGGTCTACCCTAGGTTAAGGAGGTGATCATGAGAGCACCCAGACGTAGGCGGCTAGATAGATAGATATAGATAGATAGATAGAAACGCTCAAAGTGCCTGCAGTACGCAAAGAAATTCTTCGCAATTAAAAAAAATTGCGTGGATACAGATCTTCAACACATAACACAGGCACACTTTCCTAGTTAAGGTAGGTTACGCATTGCTGCGTTTAAATAGGCATTTCCTTAATTTTGTGAACTCCGATGACTTGACCGGTCTGGCCACCACTCCATGCTTACCCCCCTAACTCCTGCCTATGTACCTTTTTTGCACCGGTGACAGGCGAAACATAACAAAAGAAAATATATTTTTACGAATCGGCGAAGTGAATGAAGATGAAGCGCCGGGACTGACGGGGTCCATGTGAAGGGTGGCTGGCCATGTTTGAATACGTGAGTGTACCCAACAGATGGGATCCGCTACCTCAGCTGGCCAATGTGTTCATCTACGTGAGTGGCAGGGGGAAAGTGACAACGAGCCATCAGGCAGACCTCGGGCCTCCACTGTTAGTGTTTTACAAGAAATAAATATGATAGCTCATGATTTCCCGTTGACCATCACCGCCTAAATGAGATCTTGCGTAACGACGTATTTCCGCAACCATGTATCAAGAACACGTTGGACTGCCCACACGGAGCTGCATACACCTCGTCTGTTGATTGTCAGTCCTGCTACTGGCAGATTTCCGTCGATGAAATGGACCACGTCATGAGCGCCTTCATAACATCTGATAATTTTTACCAGTTCATGGCAATTCCTTTTGTCCTATGCAATATTCCTGCAACATCTGAACGAATGATATACTGTCTGTTGCGAGGTTACAAGTTGGCCACGTCACTTTGTTGCCTTGACGACGTGAGTTACGGTCTACGCTGGGACGACAGACAGCGTCCTGGAGAGGGCGAGCGCGATGGGTGCGAAGATTTTCGTTGAGTTGCGTTTAGGTCTTCTGAAATGTCCTGTTCTCGTTCACCGCGTGGTGGACGGGACGAGCTGAGGCCAAACTATGTTGTCCCATCTCACTGTTTTAGTGGTGACAGTAGTTGTGGCTGGCTTTCCTCAGCTGTTGGTATAGGGGGGTGCGAAACGGTGGCCTTTTTCGACGCGCACAGCTTGTAAACAAGCGTACGAGATGGCGTGGGCGGGGGGCCGTGGTGGCCGGGGAGCCGCGGGGAACCTTGGCGAGAGGGCGCGGAATTGGGAGTGCACGGCGCGTGGCAGCGGCCTTTTTGATCGCTTTGCCACAGCCGTTCCACTGAGTCGCAGCAATCTATCAGCCACATCGCACTTGCGCACTTGCCAGCCCTAGCTGCCGTGGAGGCCTATTAGGTCTATTATCGAACATTATTCATTTGCAAGAAATCTTTACACTTCTTATTCCTGCGTCAGATGCTTAGGTCTAACCGCACGAACAACTTGCGCAATAGTGCTAAGCTTGTCGAGAGCGCGTACAGAAATTGAATGGTATGTAGCAGGTTGTTCTCTCAACAGAGCTAAGCCGAGCGAACCTAACAGGTCAAGTATTCATTCACATGAGAGCTTGTCTGGAATTTACTTACTGCTGAAAAGGCTGTTGTCGGGAGGGAGCGAAGCATTTATTCCAAACTCTTCACAGCTGTAGAGAAAATGTTTACTTCAGACTTCTGGTTCACGGAATGCAAAACGAGCAAAGTACCTGCCCGCATTACGTCCGGTGTTCGACCCTAATATACAACAATCAGGACCGCTGCTGAGGTAATTTTTCGGCATTGGTGTTTCGGTACGTGGCCTTGAAAGCGACGAATTGTTGCAAAATATCTGCCCACCCATTACGTCCAAGAGGAGCATGCTGTGCTTAACTTGCTTCATGATCTTACGTACAGGTTTGAAATGGTGCTTGAGGAATATCATTTTTCGTGGAAAGACGATGGCTGTGTTACTATTTATTCACCTTTATATGTTTACTTAAAAATTCATGCTTAATATTTCGGTTCCCATCATTTGAACAGAGTTCTACGACAACTGCTGTTCTTTTTTTTTGTGGGCTCACAACTTTGTTGAAGCTCAATATCCTGAATCCATCAGCCACAGGAAGGTAGAGGGTCTTTGTATATTCAGTTAGAGTGATCTAAAAATATGATGAGAATGTGCGCTCTTTATTTATAATTCCTGTACTCACCCCTAGAACATTTCTTGAAATTGAGCGGCGTTACCTTGCGAAAATTTTTGCGTAATAGTTGAACATAGCACTTTAGCGTGTCCAGGCGTATATTACAGAGTCAGTGTCAGCATGTGGGCTACACACTGTCACCATATTGCCTTGTAGCGAAACACTTTTTCTCACGATATTACGTCATCAAGGCTTGCAACGACACAAGTGTGTGCGCAATGCTTAAAAATCGAACATTTGACACGATCTACAAACATCATTTCCAAAATTTTCAATTTAATTAGGGCTGGAACGTATGTGTCCATTACTCGCTTGAAGAAGAGAGAACTTGCCGAGTGCCGACACATCCTGAAACAATAGCTATGGCTGGCAACAATAAGAAATCGATGGATAAATGACTGTCATGCAATAAAATGTCGGTGTATGACGAACAGAATATAATAGCCTCAAAGCCTCGAATGTGCAGCGCACGCTAGGCTCTTTTTTGCACAGTGAAATAACTTATTCGATACCACATGTGCAGTACAAACTATTGCCGATAATGAGCGAACTTATTACTGACGGCTTATTCCGTGTTTCGTAGGCGTGAAAGTCAAAGTACATATCTACCTTACGCAAACAAATATATAACACAACTTTCATGGACATGGGTTTCTTCACACACGCTTCAATTATATATGTGGGTTTCCTGGACAGTAATAAAATAACTGCTGTATAGTGCGACCAGAAATAAAGAAAATGAATAAGAAGCAATTGTGAATGTTAAACCTGATAAACATGTACCCATACGGGTTGTGGGGAAGAACGCTTAGATGTACGAAAGGTAAAGTTTTTGTACACTTCTCCTTGCCGAGTGAGCATCGCATGGCGCCACTCTGAAGCTGTGTGGAGTATCGTGAACATCTACACTGCAGTTGCCAGTGGTGCCACTCACGAACTGAGATTTGGAGCAATTTTTGGAGCAGAAAAAATTTTAGTTTTGGAGCAGTTTTGGAGCACCTAAATATGAATTTCGGAGCACTTTGGAGCAACTGCACGCAAACTGCTAACGACTTTAAGAGACTTTGAACACTTTGACAAACCATCATTCCAAATAATACTGGCATGCTCTAAAACAATACTGCTACGCCTCTAAATACGAAAGGTGATTACTAAATTTGTATATTTTTAGTTGAAACGAGAACAACCGACCTGGTCACAAATGGCCTGCCCTTTTATTTTAAAAAATGCAGTTGAGGAGCTGCTGAGACCATTGCCTCTCACATCTTTTGAATAAGTTCACAGCTGCTAGCTTCGCCATATTTTCAGACAAGCTATACCTCGCGACAACTTTCTGTGGCAGCACAGCCAAAGCTACGTGAGCGGAGCCTTCTGCACATGTGTTACTACGCCAAGTAGTCCGCTTGCGGGCGATTTCGGTTTCGATTTCGCAAGCGCATCCAACATGTACGTTTTCGCACGAACATCCAAGGTTTATGATGTTATTTTTGAAATAGTGTATTAAAAGATAGGTTATATGTAGCTTTAGTCAAAAGCTATGACAAGCCTTGAGATACTTTCTGAACGCAGCAGTGAAGGAAAAATGCATGAAATCATTGCTGTGTTCCGCGAATTCCAGATTAACGCTAACTTGCCAGCGCTTCCAGCACGCGGTAAAAGTTGAGCACGATACAGTAATGCTTGCGTTTGGCTTCTTTTTTTTTTCAAAGCAATAAAATATTCTTTATTGCGAAGGGAACACAAGAAGCAGCTTTATTGAAGCGGTCAGATTTATTTTTGAAAAAAAAAAGGGGGGGGGGGAGGGGGAGTCCACGGCCGAGCAGAAACTGTGTGATAGGAAATTCAACGCAATGGCAAGAAACCATGTCCTAAATTTCTGTGAATAAAGGGTCGGTATCGTCGTTTTCCTTCTTTTGGAGACGCAAGAACTTTCTGGAGACGCTCACGTTATTTTGTTTGTGGACGCGAAGGCATCGGTTGGTCGCAGATATCTTGGCCACGACCGGTGACAGGCGGGCGTCTCACGTTCGTAAATCCACGGCCGTGGTAAATCCAAGCGGGTGAAAGGCATTCCTTACTCGGTCAAGAACGCTGTTTTGGCAGTTAGCCGCATAATAGACTTGAACGCGCCTGTTGCCCAGGCGAAGCTTTGCACTGGTGATTTTATCCTCGAAAATCGCTGTCATCGTACCGCATCGACGGGTATGGTGTTACAGTCCGCGATCTTTAGCGTGATGGTATCAGCAATATCAGGCAACCGAAATGCCGACCACGTATGGAACGCAATTTATGAAAAGGGTCATTGTTTTCATGTAGTTTCCAATTTTGCTTTCAAGCAGCTCGTCTTGCTGAAGACTGACAGGTCGCCGGTGTTACTTTCAAGGTGGCTATCGCTATGAGAGACCCATTTGCGCTGACGGTATCACTCGCACACAACTTCTTTCTCCGTGATAGCATATGCGGGGAACAAAACATTTGACGACGCACAGCTGTCTTCTTTTCTTTCTGCTCGATGAATACAGATCACCAGCGAATACGCACTCATCCTCGCTCACAATCCACGATGTGAACTTGCTGCAACCGAACCACCGAACGACGCCATCGTTGTTTACCGGGGCAGGAAAAAGGTGAAATGACACCAGAAAACAAGAAACAGCAAAAAACGAAACTCCCGCACGGAATAAGCTTTCTTGATAACAATGCGAAAGATCTTGAAAATAATAACTACATCTTATGTTTTTATGTTTTCTTTTATGCTACGTAGTATATAAAAGTTAGCGTTCGCGGACTACATGCAGAAGCGTAGTAAAAAAGTGCGTGATTCGACTTCGTAGCTTTGGCTGTGCTGCCACAGAAAGTTGTCGCGAGGTGTAGAACTGGCCTCAACGAGTAGGACCCGGCCAGACTCAATGTCGCTGATGTTGTTCTGAGCCAGGCCAGCCTTAATGAGTCCCTGGCCGCCACAACTCACAGTGCTATGAAAAAAGAGCGCAATAGCAAGCGCCTTCGTGCCGTACTTAGCCACAAGATGGCGACAGAAGTTTTATATTAAAGCGATCCCGTAGCTGCTGCGCGCGTGGAGATATTTCGGAAGAGGCTGGTTTGTGGGCGCTACGCGCGCTCCTTCCTGAGCCTCATCTCTCCTTCATGGGTGCGCACGACGGACCGCCAGCACACTACGGAAAGCAGGCAGATGGGCCGCGCGGTTTGAAAACGTCTCGAGAAGCAAATTGAAATTTCGATTACGGCGATGACCATTTACTAAGCCGCTTCGTCAAACACGTCACGCCCATTTGCAATCTACTACTGCCGCACGCATTACGCGCTGTCACTAATTTCGGCCATGACCTCGGAGATCGGGCCACCCGAGCCGTCTCGGAGGCAACGTTTTGGCGCCTTTTGGCGCATTTAGGCGCAAAATTGTGCTTTTTTTTATCAGGATGGCGCAGCAAACCACGTTTGGCGCAGTTTGGCGCACTTGGCGCAAGAGTGGGACCACTGAGTTGCTAGACCAGCCCAGTAGCCACATGCATGTTTGGTAAAAAGTCACAGTTTCACCGCAAGGGCGAAGCAATGAATGCGATAGCAACTAATTGGCATTTCAAGCGAAGAACGGCAAGCAGATCGAAACTTGGAGCGCACTGCTCAAGAGCGAAGGACGCACGAAACATACGCACCACTATACACAGGACGAGCGCGAACTAACAAGTGTCACAGTTGTTACTTCACTGTGTTTGAACAGCGCGCTTCTTTCAGAAACGGGGCCCTCTGCTGCGAGCGAAGTGACCTTCGTGTGCTCTATAACCTAAACGCAATCTTCCCCGCGAAACCACACGGCGCAAAACTGCCCCCATCCCCCCCACCCCAAGAAAAGCGCGCGCGAGCGCACCCGGGCAAAGGCGACTACGCCCTGCAGGCCTAAGTGCAAGGGAGCCAACGCCTCGCAAACGAGTGGGGCGCCGAGCTAGGGAGCCTTCATGCGCGCACGCCTTCCGTACGGAAGCACGGAGGCGCGCACATGAAGGAAGTACGGAGGCGTGCGCGCATGAAGGCTCCCTACGCCGAGCGCGCACTTTGCGCCACCTCGCTGGTTTGCTGGCAAGGCAGAGAACACTCTGATATTCCCTCCGAGGTCTGCGCACCGCCAGCAGCGAATGGTGTACATAAATATCTCGCCGTTATTACTCTGTAGCATGTGCGCTCTTGTGGCGTAGCGGTTAGCGTCGCGCGCTGTGGAGCGAGAGGTCGCCCGTTCGATTCCGCGCGTCGAAAAATATTTTTCTTCGTGGATTTTTATATATAGAGACATATACATATAGGGAGCATGACGCCGACGGCGACGGCGAAAGGCAGCCGAGAGTTTCCTTATAATTGCTATCGCAATAATATGTGAAATAGAAGTGCATATGCCCTTATGGTTACCTAGCTACGATGGCCTACGACTGGAGGTAACACTAACTTGATTGAACCTTGTCTTCAGAATTGAGTACTCAATTGAGTACGTAGGTGGCTAGATAGATAGACACACACATATATATATATATATAAGTAGATAGAAACATTTCAAATGCCTTAGGTTCGCTAAAAAATGCTTCGCATTTAAGGTTGCTCGGCTAGTGGCGATGGGCCCGTGTTTACTTTGCCAAGCTTTACACGACTTAGTGCAAACTTCCGGCCATTATTTTACAACATTTCTTCACTTTCAGAATGGACTTTCTTGCCTTTCGTCATTTTTTGCACAAAAATGCAGGTTAATTTTATTTATATTGTACCTCGATACCTTTCTCGCAATCTCTTCTTTCTGCCTGCAAAGTGGTTTCTTGTACAAGAAAAACTCGAGGGTTACTGGGATGGAGAGGTAAGATACTGTGATCGTTACCCAGCACCTCCACCAATTGTCACGTGCGAAAAAAAGGTCTTCGGACAAGAAACACCACGCAGTCAGAGAGACTGACGCAGGTCTCACAATATGGCAGCGACAAAACCAAAAAGACCGAGGTAGAGCGCGCTCTGTCCCAAACCACTTCGTTTTTTCTCCTGAATGCGGGCTCCTGCTCACCGCAGTTTTATGACTTGGCGGTGTTATTCCCCCCCATCGAAAAAAAAAGCATCGCTCCGATGCTCTTGGAAGTGGACATGCATAAGCAGAAAAGACCAAACGAGCACAGTGTGGGCAGATTGAAGAAAAAAAAAGAACTAGAAAAATAATACGGCCGTGTCACTATAGCACTAACGCGTGAAGTACGGCTTCGGTCGTACAACGCGAACAATATCTGGGTACTGCTTTCGACGTTGAGGCGACATGGTTCCATCTGGGACAACTTCATAGTTCACGTCACTCACGCGACGCACCGCTTTGTAGGGTCCCAAGTAGCGACTTCGGAGCTTTTCGGAGAACCCTTAGCGGCGAACCGGAGTCCATACCCAAACTTGGTCTCCTAGGTGGTATTCGACTTGTCGATACCGAAGATTATAGCGGCGTGCATCTGCGGTTTTTTGCGTGATGTGCAGGCGTGCCAACTGTCGAGCTTCTTCGGCACACTGAGTAAGGTGCTCAGCGTCAGGTGTAAGGAAAGCCTCGTAATCGTGTGGCAGCATAGCGTCTAGCATGGTTTGGACCTCACGTCCGTCGACGAGACGGAACGGCGTGAATTGTGTCGTTTCGGACGGCAGTGCTGTACCTGAATGTTATGTACAGAAGGACCTGATCCAACGTCTTGCGCTGAGCGTGCACATACTTAGATAACATGTCGACGATTGCTTTGTTGAATCGTTCCGTCAAGCCGAGCCGTTAGTCTGCAGGGTGATACGCCGTCGTATTGCGATGGCTCGTGTAGCTTAGTTTGAGTACAATGTAAATGAGCTGAGCCGTGAAAGCTCTTCCTCGATCAGTGATCACGGAAGACGGGTTGCCATGGCGGAAGAACGATCTGGTCGATGAAAAACTGGGCAACATCGGAAAATGTAGCTCGTTGTAAAGCCCTTGTCTCGGCGTATCTCGTTAGGTAATCTGTTGCTACGACTATTCCACTTGTTACCGGCAGATGACAGCGGAAATGGCCCCTAGTAAATCAAGTCCTATTTGATCGTACGGCGACCTAGCTAGGTGTGATTGGTTGCAGCAGGCCTGCAGGTTTCAGTGGCGGAGATTCGCGGCGTTGACATTCACGGCAGCTTTTTACATAGCACTTGACGTACGTAGCAAGTTTAGGCCAGTAGTACACCTGGTGAACTCTGGCGAGGGTTCGTGAAGAACCGAAGTGACCGCATGTGGGCTGCTCATGGCAGGCGATAAGATGGTGCCCTAATATTTATGTCCTAGGGTTATTACATGTCGCCAGTTAATCATCATGAGCATTTCACCATTGTAACTTTCAGCTCTGCATCAATAATTTTGTGTTTAGCCCACCTGCTAATACATTTTTTTAGTTTTTAAGGTCACTCTTCCAAGAAGTGGTGCACTTACAATGAATTCTGCGCTCCACTTTGAAATTAGACTAGGATCACTAGGTATGTTGCGTACCGCAATACGAAAATCCATTGCATTAACAACACCAATTTCTAGATTAGATATCAGGTGGCATGAAAGTGACGCGAATTATTACTCTGAAAATACAACACGCAAATAAAATAGACTGCCGCACTCTGTCCCCAAGTTTCACCGCTTATGCAATGGAAATTCGGTAATTACAAATTTGTTTCGGCTAGATTCTTTAATCAATCAATGTCTGCTGGGTTAAAAGATTGTTCTGTGGCATGATCATGACTAGAGGCCGGATTTTTAGGCACTAAAAAATCGTGTTTTAGGCGCTAAAAATAGGCAGAAAAAACACAGTTTTAAGCCACCAAAATCGTAAATATAGGCACAATAAATTTTTACAAAAACTCAAATTTTCGAATAAGGACGTGCGCAACCTGGTCTACTACAGGAAAGCAAACAAGTGTTATATTTTGTGATTGTACAAAGACGTTAATGATTTAACATAGCCATGCAATGGTCCCTTTTCGGGCACGGTTTCCAGAACACGGTCTCTCCTTTTATTGTCCAGAATGGTAAGTGTCCACCATCGAATAAACACGGTCCTGTGTCTGCTTCTTTTTGGCATGGCTGGGAAGGGCAGCACAGGATTCAATAGCCAGACCGCTAAAAGGCCAGAAGGGTCTGTTAGCCTTGTATTGGCCGGGTATAATAGCGCATAGTCAATTTCTCCTCTTTGTGTGAACGCCATAAAGGGCCCCTTACCATGTTTGAGCGTTTCGAGCTAGAAGTGTAATGCATGCACTGCGCTAACGATCACGTCTGCCAAGATTTGCAAACGCTACGCTCCCCGGAAGGAGGTGAAATGTCAGACTGAATGCCTCGTGCCCTTTATCTTACGGGCGCGCGCACCAATGTGGGGAAGGCGAAGTTCAACAAGGAATGGTCCTGCCTACGTCACAGTAGTACATGAAACTGCGAGAATTATTCGAGGCTACATGTGTAATTTGTGCAATCTGTTGCTTGAATAGAAGAATGAAAGTTAATAGAAATATTAAAACGTACAAACGGAATGTGTGCGCACTTTTCTTTAGTTTTTTTCTTCGAATCGAGAGCGATGCGAGACTTAGCTACCTATATTTCTTTTGTGTTCGTGTTCTCGCCGTTCCCGCGTCGTGCCGGCACCAGCCCTGATAACGCTTAGCATGTTTTTGGTGCATCGTCCCTTACAGCAGTTCCAGCTGTGCGACGCGCAGTGTCGCGGTAAGGATACAGGATTCATGCCAGCCTCTCCAAACGCATAGACGAATTCATCCCACAGAAACAGGCAGTACACTATAGAGCGAATGCCGAAACGATAGAACACCGCTTGTGCGCACGACCTGGCTTGGGCATGTCATGTGCACATAGTGTAATCTTGCGTGCGCATGGCGTGTTGATGCGTCAACGTCGTGTGATCTTCCGGCTCCGAGTTTCTCTGATACCGAGGAGGGCAGGGAAGGAATTTGGCTTGCGAGTGGCAAAGGTTTCAAGCTCAAATGCCGGCATCTTGCTTTCGCGGCTCGCAATGAACCAATTAAAATGTTATTGTGGTACAAAGCTCTTCATTGGGCACGCGAACACTTCCAGTATCTGACTAAAATATCTCGTGTGACCTGGTGAAGCGCCCTTTAAGAGTAAATTACAAACGAAACAAAAGCCATGTGCACATCTGATTTTTTTACCTACTTTCTATTTTCCCCTGACGGCACTCCATGGTTTCGCATTCGCTCTCCATATTCCTGCTGCTGCGCGCAGGCACCTCCTGTTTTCTTCCCCCCACCACGCCCAAGTCGTCAAGGAGGTGCTTGAATTCCATGGGAACACTGGACTGGAAAACCGGCGGTAAAAGCCGCCCGCCACGTCCTCGGCCATAGACGCCACTCTCCT
This sequence comes from Rhipicephalus appendiculatus, assembly GCA_030522465.1. Classification (NCBI taxonomy): domain Eukaryota; kingdom Metazoa; phylum Arthropoda; class Arachnida; order Ixodida; family Ixodidae; genus Rhipicephalus; species Rhipicephalus appendiculatus. The sequence goes on along the minus strand of JALIZH010014375.1, from coordinate 25,940 downwards.
CTTCTTCCCCTCTCCTCTTCCCGCCTTCCCGCCTGGGACGTGCTGCCATTTAGGTTTGCAGAAATAGCGTCTTTTCTTCTCCCCTGCTCCAGCCGCTCGCGCCATGTCAGTGCGGTGGGGTAAGGTGGCCGGCGCGTCCCATTTCACTGCTGCAACCGGTTGCTTCCCGGATGTTTCTTGAACTAAGGAACTGGCTTGTTGCACCCCATAAAGTTCCGAAACGTCAATTTTGCCCGGTAACATGAATTACGGTCTCAAACTGTACTCGAAAGCAAAATTTGAGGCTAAGTAGCGTTCATATAGGCACCATTTTTGAAAATAGGCATTTATGGGCACTTATAGACATTTAGGCACAAACCCCAAAAATAGGCATTTATAGGCACTATAAGAACACTATAAAAGCCCTCCTTTACCCCTAATTCATGTTCATATATCAAAGTGGCACGATAGGAACGCAAGGAAAAAAATAGGCATTTGCCTATAATCCGGTCTCTAATCATGACATTGGCATGCAATGAATCGAAATCTCAGAATAGCTGCGGAGCTGTTGCGAGATCTGGATTCATGATATATCTTCATGCTCTTTCTTATTTTAGTTACACAGCGCACCGCGAAAGTACCACTCAAACAAACAAGCTATTTCACTGCTGTTTTGATGAACATTTTTGATATAATGAAAAGAGCTTACCTTGGCATAGCGTTTATTTGATTCGTAAGAAGCACTCGAAAATAGGGTACGCGGAACTAAAATACAGGCCAAGGGTTTAAAGTTTACTTAGCTACCAAGCCTAAGTCATAAAATGTAACCCCGCCAGGGCCGGGAAAGTGAAACAAACCTGTGTAGTCATAGGCGGAGATCTAGATCATGCGCATAATTGCAGCATCACTACTGCGAAAATTGAGGAAGCGCGTAGCATGGGCCCCCCAACGATTCCCGTTCATAGGAGTTATCAGTGCTCCGTTTACAAAAACGTCCATGGCGTATATGTTTAACGTAAGCTGCACGAGGAAAACCTTGTTAGGGAGATCTATAAACTCTGTGTGAGACATGCGTGCTACTTTTGGCTGAGCTTTATCGACTTTTTTGCTTGTTAAGTTGAGATTCGTGTCACCTGCAGCGAGTTTCTTTAGATTGTTTCCCCGCGGATCCGATAAAGCGTCCACTGCTCCGGAGAAGCACCGGTGGGATGGAGCAATCATGCGCTTCGCATGGCGGTGGAACCCTCCCTTGCCCGGTGCGGGTGTCAGCCACATGTTTCCTGAAGTGTTCTTAGCTATAGAAAGACAAATATTACAATTACTTTTTCGTTTATTTTTGTTAATTCGAAATTATTTAAGACATGTTTCACTTATTCTGCCGAGTTTCGAGCATTGTTAGCCTTGTTTTAGGTGTGTATTGACCTCTTGATTTTAAGTGTGATCACAACGTGACACCTACGGATTAACGAAAAGCCAGGGCCCTTAAGTTATACGCACTTGAAAGTTTGGAGCTGAGGGGCGGGGAGCAAAATGTCAGCTACCATCGCGAGTTGAAAAAAGGCCTGTCTTATATTTCATGTGGGGTCATTTCCGAGGGGGACATAACGTCCACTTTCATGAAACATATCAATACCTATTTCAGTCTGGACGCCGATTATGAAATATAGCGTTCTTATTCCTCGGTATGTTTAAACGCAAGGTGGCCACTTGAAGGGCTTGATGACAATAATGGGTTGCTCTACGAAAAGGGACCAGTCGTATCTCTGTAGCTTTCTCAAAGTGTTGTCGAGCAAAATAGGTGAGAAATATGACGAGAACCACTTAGCAAAGTCGCAAAACTATTTCTAGTGAAGCATATAACAACCCGCTAAAGTTCTAAACACGCTGGCTTGATGCCTTCGCAATGCTGAGGTTCAACGAAAGAAGAAATGCCCGTTTTAGTTCTTGTGCGAAGACGATCCTTATGGATGGTCGCAGCTATTCATTAGTCATCATCGACGGAACATTTGGCTTGTTCATTAGGAAACCAAAAAATATATGTATTGGACGAGGACAGTCAAGTGTGAGCCAGCAATCTAGCAAAAGGTCTGTGGGCCACGTGTTTGAGACTCCTGTATAAGCATGTGTTATCCATGACAGCAAGGATTTCATTTCATTTCATTTCATTTCCTTTGATTACCTGAAAGACCCCGTTTGGGGTATTACATAAGGGGTGGTTAACATATTCGTACAATAAAAACAGGTGTTATGGTGTGATACAGGTTTGCAAAATGTCCAGAAATTCGGAATGACTTGATACGGCAGCAGCATGGCGAGGCACGTCGTTCCAGTCTCTGGCAGCCCGAGGAGAAAAAATGAGGCTTGAAATGTTAGGGTTCGTGTTCGAGGACGGGTTACTTGCAGTTGATGGCCAGTGCGCTGAGACGTGTGTGAGGATGACGGCGAGATTTAAGGTGGACGGTTTAGCGAACTGTAAAGTAATTCATGGAAAAAGAGAGAGCGTGGCAACACGACGATGAAAAGCGAGGGATGACAAGCTTGATTCTGCTTTTAAGAGAGAAATGCTGACGTCATATGAATATGAAGAATGGATGAATCTTGTGGGACGATTCTGAACTGATTCAAGTACATTGATGATATATGCTTGGTGAGGGTTCCAAATGGCAGCGGCACATTCTAGCTGTGGTCTGATAAATGATTTGCACGCGAGAATTTGGACTTGTTGCGGCGCATGACGAAGGTGATGTTTCATAAATCCTAAGGTCTTCTTTGCTGATGAAATGACGTTAGTCACATGCACAATCCAGGAAATGTCGTGGGATACAGTTATGCCTAAATATTTCTACGTTAGAACTGATTCAACGGGGACGTTTGCGATTATGTAAGTAGAAAGGAATGAATTGCGTCTGCAGGGAAACTGAAACAAATTTACATTTTTTAAGGTTTAGAGCCATTTGCCAACGATTGCACCAGTTATGTATGTCACCAAGGTCGTTCTGCAGATATTCTTGGTCTGAAATGTTAGTTAAAGTATGATAAATTGCACAATCGTCAGCAAACATACAAATAGGACAAGACACATGCTGTTGTAGATCGTTAATATATATGAGGAAAAGGAAGTGGTCCTAATAATGAGCCTTGGGGGACGCCTGACGTCACGGTAAGGGGCTTGGACGAGTGGTTATTTACAAAGACAAACTGAGAACGGTTAGTGAGGAATTCTTTTATCCATTGTATTACTTGAGCATCTAAGTTCAGCAGGGATAATTTTGTTAGTAAACGTTTATGAGGTACTGTGTCAAAAGCTTTTGAGTAGTCTAGAAAGATGACATCTATTTGAAAATTGTTATCAATATTAACGTGGAGGTCATGAAGGAAAATTGCCAGTTGTGTTTCACAAGGAAGTCCCTTGCGAAAGCCGTGTTGAGAAGGATCACATAAATTTACTGAACCTAAAAAGGCCATGATGGGTGAGTATATGACATGTTCCACGATTTTTCAAGGGACACTAGTTAAAGAAATGGGGCGGTAGTTTAAGGGGGAGTCATTGTTACCTTATTTTAAGACTGGAACGACCTCTCCCACTATCCAATCACAAGGTAAGGTACCTGTAGATAATGACTCAGAAAACAATAGGGTGAGACATGCTGAATATATATGTGCTTAGTATTCATTAGAATTTTTGTGTTGATTTCGTCTACACCCGAAGAAGTACACAATTTGCTTTTTTCCAATGATTGACAGTATACCATCAGTAGAAAACATTACAGGTGGCATCCGCGACGCTATGTTAGTAAGCAGGGGAACGATTGGGGTGGTAGTTTCTTTTGTAAACACGGAAAAAAAATGCTGCATTGAACATATCGGGGCACTCGACATCCGAGGCTATTGCGCCTTCTGCATTCGTTAGACTGATAGAGAGGGTTTCCTGGGGATTTAAAACGCGCCAGAACTGCCGAGGATTACGAGTAAGTAGCTGGGGCAAGTCAATATTAGAAAAACATTTTTTAGCAGTGCGAACGGCTGTCAAGTAGTCGTTCTCCGCCAACTAGTAGTTTGACCATGCCTCGGTGCTTCCAAGACGCGTGGCTAAACGGAAGCGACGCTTCTTTTTTTATTTTCAAGAGTCTTTAGAGCTCTCGTGAACCATGGCTTATTTTTATTCGTGTGCATTGTTAGTCTTGGAATATATTTGTTTACGAGTTTGTTCATTTTGTCTCGAAATAGCATCCAGTTCACCTGAAGTGTGCGCGTTGGGAATAATGCCTCGAAGGTAGAAGAGAAGTCGCCTAGCTTATTGTTAATTGCTTCGTAATTCCCTTTGTCATACAGACGTACAGTTTTGTTGGACTGTAGCTTTCGTATAGGTTGGAAGGTGAAGACGGCGTGTATTACTTTATGATCGCTTACTTCGCGGATGTAAGTTAATGATGATAGACTGCCGGGGCGGCTGGTTAGTATAAGATCAAGTATACTAGAGGTGTCTTTTGTACACAGCGTGGGCTCTAAGACAAGTTCAGTTAGACTAAGATTATGGCAGACATTAACAAAATCTATGGCAGCATCATTCCCTGTGATTAAAGCGGTATCACTATTCCAGTTTATTTGCGGGAAATTAAAATCCCCAAAAAGCAGGATATCTGCCTTGGGGTGTTTTTTTTTTAAGTTCGCTCAAGATGTTATTAAGCTCACGTGCGAAGTCAGGAATGTTATACGTTGGCCTGTAGCAAACGCCCAAGAGAACTATCTGCGGTGAGGCGCGACAGATTAACCGTATCATTTCTAAGATGTCAAGCTTATGACGTTTTCATGGTAGCTCGTCTATTAAGACCTGTATAAACGGAGCACACCTTCTCTTGTAATTTCGGTTTCAACATATAACTGCAGCGCTTTACGTTGCAAGTGGGAACATAACTTTAACAGTGCATTTTACGCGTACTGCCTGTTCATCTCAAAGCAGTAGACTTCTAAGTAATGTGAAATGCTCCAAATAAATGCTTCCGCGGCAGGAACAGAGCACCATTCTTCAGGGATAAGAGAAATAGTTTCGTACGTGTGAATATACCACATCTACATGATTGTACGTCGACTTCAATGTAGGTCGACAATTCCCCCCCAAAAAAAAAAAACAAAAACAAACACGGGAATAAGGAAAGCGAAAGAAAAAAAACATCAGCGCTTTTCAATAAAAAAAATTGTTTTTTACGTAGTCGCTGGACTGACGACACACTGACCGACTGCACAGTTGGAGTCAGCACCCGTCCTGTGCTACACTTTTCTGCCCTGTCCTTGTAAAATGTAGCGCTATAATATTTTAATAAGAATAAATCGCCAAATAACCCCGCAAAAAAAAGTGTATTCCGGTTAGCAAAGGCGTCTTCAAGGCTGTTTACCAACTCTGCAGAGAAGGTGGCTTCGGGGCAGTATGAGGTAATACCTAATTTTTAGAAAAAAAAACATGAAGGACGTTCGCGCTTCGCTTTACAGAGCAGAACGCGATAACAAAGTAGGCACGTGTTCACATCGTCTTCCCAATCGCCAGACTCGCTTGGCGTCTCGATCGACACCTGAGCCATGCCGCAAAAAATGCCCCCCACCTCCCCGAAGGGAATCGTGAGGAAATGCGAATGCATTTCGCGCGCGCTTCACTCCATTTATATATGGTGGTTGGGTTCGAAGAAGGAGAAAAGGCGCCAAATTTCTGCAGCCCGGTCGGGAGTACGGGGCAGCGCCTGTTTTTTTTGGGGTTTTTTTTGGTTTTTTTTATTCTTTTTTTTATTTTTTCATTTTTTAATTTTTTTTATTTTATATATATATATATATTATATACGTGCGAGCGAGCGGACGGGAGAGTGGGGCGCAGGGAGGAGAGAGAGCGAACGGCGAGAGAAGGAGCGGGGAAGTACTGTACCTACCCTCTCTCCTACACTCTCTCCGCACACGCGGGAGCTCCGCCAGCTCCCGCGATGCGAGCGCCCTCACACTAGAGCGCGCTCCTCCTCTCCACTCACTCTCCGCTACTCCGCCCGCACCACCTGCTCCGGTTGCTAGGGGCGAGGATAAGCGCGCGCCCCCGCAGCTGTTGCTATGGGAGAGGGAGTGAGAGCGGAGAGATGCGGACACCGACGCCTGACATAGCCCGACTAAGAAATGCATTCGCATTTTAAAAAAAAGCCGAAGAAGTGCCGACGCGGACAGGCTCCTATATCCATGCATGCGGCGCGACAGAACACGGAAAGCGCGCCTGTGGGACCTTTGTGCCATCTCGCAGGTTTTTTGTCGAACTGCAGAAGAACATCTTAGATGTGCGTGCCGCCAACGCAAAATTGTTTACATAAATAGCTCGCCGGTTAGTATTCTGGCAGACGTGTGCGTGGTGGCCGAGCGGCTAAACGCATCCTGCCACAGAGCGAGGCTCCACGACCCCACGCGAACTGAAGTATTTTATTATTTTTTATATTTATCTACTGAGAATTTCAGCCCACGGACAACGCTGATATTTCGCTCACAGTGAAAGACTCCGACGCCACCGACACTATAATTTCTGCCAAACGAACTCTTTAGCGCTATTCGATTGATTATTTCCGTAAAATTCTGCGGCGAGTGCGAGATATACGCTACGAAATGCGGTATGCTTTACATGTAGAGCCCCAATGCAAACCTAGCATCATAACTATCCCACATCGTCCCTGAATCCTGTGGTAAGCGGTGGTACTAGCTAGTTTAGATTTATGTCGACCCCCCCAAACATCGCATTTCAAATTTAGGGAAAAATTCGTCGACCTACAATTGTTTAAATGCGGAAACTCCGATAATATTGACTGATATGAAAAATCGTTGATCTGGATGTATAATAATTATTATTATGGCAACTGCAGGTTTCACAAAGGACGATATGGCTGCAGTTCACGCTTCAATGCTGCTTGTTGGATTACTTATGAGCTTTTGTAAAGAAAGTCTCGAAGCCCGGTGGATGGACAGAAGAAAGAACTCCGGACACACCCTCGCGTACCGCTCAATTGCGCAGTACGCCTATGAGACCAAGAAGCCCCGTACCCGTAATGCTCAAGGCATCACATATCTCGTAACGCAAGCCAGATGGAAGGTATGTCCCCCCAAGGGTGTATCCTAAGCAAGTTTTTGTTTCTGTTGAAAGCGCACCATATATTTCATATTATGAAGATGACTCTCAGGTAGCTGCAACCATATCTCTGCGTGTTTTGACGTCAGCTTGAGAACGACAGCCGGGATGCGTCCTTGCTGAACATTGAGGGGCTTTTCAAAATCCTTGACACTTGATATACCGGTCCATCCTAGTTGATGATTTTCAATACACTTCCACTTCGTGCTTTGTTCCAACTATCTTCACAAGGATCCTGATTGCGTTCCTCGAGTCAAATATGCATTGAAGAACATATGTGATGCCGGCCACTTCTCGGAGCGCATGAAAGAATTGACACTGGCGAGTGCATCGTCTTGTTCGGCGTCGGGGCCTTCTTTACAAATAGGGAATATCATATTTACAGTGTCTAGTGCACGAGCGGCCTTAAAAGAAGACGAAGACGTGGACGAGATGATCGGCCTGATCACTGATGAAATGCGTCGCTTCATGAAGTGCTGCCTTTGAGGAACATGCCTCAGCGTCATCGGGGAAGATAGCGGGACTGTGATGGGTGCGGGTATTTCCGTTACAGGAGTGAACCTCGAAATGGAGCACATGAGAGATACTGCACTGAGTCCTTTTTCGATAGACGGATAGTATTTGTGAGGTAGGTAGATCATTGCTTCTGAATCATGAAGTCAGCAACAAACCCTTGCCTCGAACTCCATCGACAAGGCAGTAAGTTCACGCTGTAGCGAGGGTAATATGAGACGCCAGCTTCAGTAGATATTTTAGTCCGAAGATACGGCTAGCAAATCAGCTTTCCTGTTTAAAACAAGCCAACGCACACAAAATGCATTTACAGATGAATTTTAAGCACAGCGCTGCGCACAAAGCTTCCTTGACGTCGGCCCTCGTACAGCAGGAACAAGCTGTACGTCACAAATGAAAACAAAGAGATGAAGGGACTGGAATTGCCGAGCTTAAAAAAGGAGGAGGCTCAAGAGCCTTGATCAGTCTTGTGTCACACTGTGCCTTGTGAAAGCAACCATGTTACCCCCAAGACGTCTTCGAAAGCACCACACCGTCCTCCCAACGCCAGAAATAGAAAAACACGTCAGCCCCTCTCGCCTTTATCTTTTATATCACCGAAACTCAGAAAATACATTTCCAAAACACTCGGGAGAAAGGGCGTCACAGTAACTCCCAAACCAGTGTCTATTGTTACGATCGGCCTTGGAAGCCGTCGCGGCAGAGGCCGCGGAAAATGCTCCTGTTTTTCTAAAGTTCCTCCCGGGTTCACTGCCCTTCGGGGGGCGCAGGTCTAATCCATTTTCCTGGAATGCCTACGAGCATGCGGCGTGGTCAAGTGACCAGAAATTCCAGCGGCAGTGCCGCGAACAGCCCTTTGTGGCAAGATGCTGCCGGCGGGGGGGGGGGGGGGGGACGAGGCTGCTCGTCACATTCCAAGCAACGAGGAGACAAAGCCGAGGTCCAGTCCACAGAACACCTGCTGCGTGTTGTTGCCTGGCGGAGGATCTTCCTAACAAGCCGTGACATTCTTCGGCACGATCGCAGAGACTCTACCCACCCGGCCGGAAGAATTCCGGGAACCAGCACCGGCCAAGATCTGCAAACGTGTGCAAAAGTTGGTACTGTGCGCAAAACTGTGGTGCTCTTGTCGTGACCATATTTGGTCATCGTTTCGACGGTGCCCTCTCCACGTGCACCTATTGGACGTCGGTCCCCAGTCCCGTGGGTGGAGCTAAAAGGCCATCGAGAGCCGTATTGGCCAACGATGTGGACAATGCGCCCAGAGTTGGCAACGCGGCGACATAAAAGCCCAAGACATGTTTTTGTAACTAGTCTCTCAATCTGTCATCTTTCGTCATGTAAATAAACTTCTGTTAAGTTTTCCTCCCGAGTCGCTCACTGCCACGGCTCTCCGCTCCGGACATCGATGGGCCTGCGGTTCGACACCTTACGCTCGGCACCACGCCACCCGCTGGTCGGCTCAAGCAGCAGGCCAGTCGCAACACTATGCTCGCTCGTTTCCTGCTAGGGTTGGAAGATTGACTCTCCATAGAAAAACGCCACGGGGCTTTTTTACGAAGTGTCGTGCTCTGAGCGTCCAGGCAGCTATATAGGTGTAAAGAGAACCTCTCATGATGGAATCCTCCAACATATTAACGACGAGATCAGAAAGGATGTGCAGCCCAGGGCTCTTGCAGAGCTCCGTCAGAACTGAGGCAGAGGCCAAGCTCCTCAGATCGGAACCTTTGCGCAGGAACTTCTGTGATAGGCGCGGAAATAAACCCAAGACGAAGGCTTCTCCTTGAGTCGTGGCACATTCAGAACTCACCGATCAAGCTTAAGTGCTTCTTCAAAAAAAATTACCATTGTATGCGCAAGTAACCTTGGTGACGTGATAGGAAGTATGAGACGAGGTAAGAGGAAAGATAAGGCGCCATTTGCGCAAGGGATGCACACAAGCATTAATGAATAGATCGTTTCGGGACCCTCTGGAATTTGTGTCTGGAGCGATTTTAGCTTCTGAAATCCTTAGATGCCTTGAAGATTTTTGAAAAGGTCAAACTTTTCCTATATCCCCTTCCGGCGCAGTGTCCTCCTTTGTGGCCGCAAGTTGTTTTTACTATTCCTTTGGGCTGGTGGCCATGAAGGACCAAGATACATTGCGCTTAGGGCAAATCGAACCTTTGCGCAGTAAGCGTGTCTTATACCCCTGTCACACGGGGCAATTAAGTGCAGTTTGAGGGAGTGCACGTCGCTGCTAGTGTCATTCGCACGCTGTCACACGGGATCGTTTAGTCACACTCACTACAAAGAGCAGTTGCCGGCGAGTGCGTTCGCCAAACTCACTTCCTAGCGACGCAGTGTCTAGCCTTGGTACCAGAGACTCGACAATAAATAAGTGATTATCTGAATCCCAGTTTATAGAATTTTAAAGGTATTGATTTCGTTATAAGGAAGATTCTTACGCGTTTAAACACGCCATACACCAAATAACTGGGCTTTTCTCGCTCTGAGGCAGTTTACAGCCACGACTGCCAAGGGCATGCCCAGTGCATGCCATGCAATGGATGCAGCCACCGCGTTTGTACGTAAAGTTTGTTTTAATATAATGTAGTTGCGCTGACCGAAATGCACAAACGAGTGACGGAACGAGAGTACAGGTCAGGTGATGCGCACCGCCTGTCCTCTCCTCTTGTTCCGTCTCTCGTTTGTGCATTTGGCTCAGCGCAACTTCACTACAATGCCGTGCCAACTAGCCCAAATTTAACCTTAGCTAAACGTTATTTTAATGCCTGCTTAGAGCTGTAACACATTATAATTCAAATGTTGCCTGAAATAGCAAATATCTGCTGTGCTACATCGATACCCATCGCCATTACCGCAATTTTTAAAGTTCACTTTTCTCCCTCGTGTAGCAGCACGCCGACAAAGTACATTCTGGGGGCTTGCTGCTAGGGCTTAAGGCAGTTTAAATGTGCATTGAGTGAGACACACAACAACACACACGTTTTATTCATCATGTCCACAGTAATTCGACCATAGCGATCAAAAGCATTGTAGCACGACGGTTATTTACGTTGATGGACGATGGGGCAAATTTGAATACGTTCGCCACGTCCTTGTGGAGTTGTTGTTTTAATCAAAATCCGCCAAACTTCCACGACAATTAGAAATTGATGACTTGATAAAATCCAAATAAACAAGCCCGTATATTTAGTCAATTTCTTGTTTGAATTAAAAAACACACACAAATAAACTTGAAATTACACGGATACTCCTAAATTGGAAAAGCCTGGTGCTTTCGTAACCATTGTGTTGCTCTAATCAAAGATATTAGCGTATATAGATCAGTTTCGCTTCCTCGCTGTCACTACGCAGCATTTAGATGATACACGTCTGAGTAATGTAGTTTAAGTTTAGTCCTTCTATTCCTGCGCAGGTTGACGGACAAATAATGTACAACCTTGGATTCATTGTCTTCCGTGGAGATGAGGTATGTTCTAACATGCTTCATGTTTTCTTTTTTTGCCATCTTAAGCTCCATAAAAGAGACAATATTCGCCCTATAAAAGAGACAATATTGATATGCGTCCAAGTAGGACTCCTGAAAGTCCTGAGTTATTTTTTTGTCTATATTATTTCTCAACATAAACGACAGGCATCTAATCTTATTCTCTGAGCGTTCTGAAGTTCACTAGTGGGATTGATTAGATTTATATTTCGATAACTGGCTGATTATAAACTAAAGTATGTTTTGAAGTACGCTAAGGACAGTAGTCAAGTTCTGTACAAGATCCAACTAAGGCTGGGACAAGTTCTGTATAGGCCAGGCTGCATAGCGTTATAAATATATCACGCTTAAACACAATTTAGAGGTTAAGGGCCAATCTGGTGACCACATTTCTTGTTGTTGCACACAGTGCAAGTTCACTCTTCTGCATCCCACACAGTGTCTGAAATGAGCGAACGATAGGGTTAGAACTGGACCATTGGAGGCGCATTATATTTATTCTTGAAGGACGCAGTATTTTTCAAAACTGCATTAGGACCACTGTTTAAAAAAAAACAAGTTGATTGCATGACATAACTTGCATAATTTTTGTATAATGTGCGTACACATATATATGTAAGATTTTATTATTAATCATTGAGAGGAAAATCAGAGCTCGTCGTATTTTGTTTTGCACGTTCTTGTCCATGCTTCTTCCCCTTCCAGAATTTTTTTCCCTATGAATTGGCTAGTCATTTGCATGGTTCTTTCTCTTCTTTTTTCACGAGCGAGGCTGAGCTACGACTTGGTAGTAGTTAATTCCTTCTTCGGATTAACTTATTTTTGAACGAATATAAAAAGTTTTCACCTCCCAATATACAATAGGCGGCATACCTTATAGAGCCAGAACATTAAAGCAAAAAAATATCGTCGCACACCTTAGACTTGTTGGTACAGGAGGAAGAGTCCGTCATAATGAAATACAAGTATAGACTCAATGGCTTGCCACCAAAGAAGTGCATTATGATACGTGGTTCAATAATCAGTAGACATGTTCATTTCGATGTGGCATCAAAGATATAAAGGTGCATCTATGTATGTTATAATTTTATAGGGTAACAAATGAGGATCGGTGTTAAAAGTATGAAAAATCTCCCCAGTATTTTGATGTCCTCAATGTTGCGCGAAAAAAGGGTGCAAGAGTATAGGCTGGTGTGGGTCATGGGAGCGAATACCTGCTGTAAACCCGTGGCATATTTTTTAAGACGGATGTATTTCTGTTTATTATAAGGTATTGCTGATTGTTATTAAAATATCACGCGATTCATTAATGCAGGCAAAGTTTGCTCGAACTGTACAGCAAGGAACTGAACACAAAAATATCAAGCAGCATCTTGCATGTGAGTCCTCGTCTGTGGTCTGCTTTTTCTCAGATTTATAAAACCACTGTGAGCGCCAGGTTTGCGGTTATCCTAATTCTGGCGGTTTGGATTTGAAGGCCTACAGCTATATTTCACCCTTCTTAAAGAAGTGTGACTTAGGTGCTTGCAGTGAGTGAGCAGAACTCCTGGTCATCTGAACAAGCGTTTCAAGCTCTGTGAAACTCAAACTGTTTCTAATGTGCATTCCACCTCTCCAATGGCCATGAACATTCGCGGCGTCAGGGTCGTAATAGAACAACAAGTAGCTTTCTGCGATTTGACAATTACTCGGGTCCTGACATCGCAAGAAACGTAACCTTTATGGCTGACCTGGCTCTATAGCAACCGGTGGCCTCATATTTTACGGGCGAAAAGCAACAACACAAGTCTACTTATTTACATTTGGTTCCGTGTTAAGGAACACTTAAGTGTCACAAAGGTAAGTACGTGTTCCCTTCTACCGCGTGCCCATAACCACTTGTAGATTTCGCACGTAAAACCACGCAAAATTATTTAGTCTAAACATTTAGATATTTCATCAAAATAAAAAAATTGACCATTAGTGCCCCGCTGCTTCGGCGCCTACGCAAATGATCCAAAAAATCACCATCACGTGGTGGCGGTGCCATATCAGATCACTGTGATGTCACATACGATGCCGCCTGATGCATAGAGTTTCATATAAATACACTAAAATACACGCGACGGCGACGGCGGGGTGACGGCCTAAGGAGCTTCGCTCCTAAAAAACATGGTGCTCACGTAATATCAAGTGGATGAGTGGATCAAAAGGGCTAGTTGCTCGGCAGACATTGAACATCATCGAGGTCTGGATTTAGACACGCCGAGAAAGCAGCGACTAGGAACAGAGGAACGTGCATAGACTTGGCCTAAACGTGACATACACTAGCAGAGACTTGCACGTGGATAGAATTGGGACCACTAAATGACGACGCATGAGCATAATCACCAGTAATCATTATTACTGCGGTCACATTCCCGCATGAAGGCCTTTGGTGTATTGGCAGACTGTGCTGCTCATTTCTAACCTCGATCAGCAACTCTGGGCGAACTAGCAGGCTGAGGTAGCTGCCTGGAGAAGCGGTCTTTCCGGTGACTCCTAGGCAGGAACCAGCCCAGAAAACTGCCGGAAATCAAGAAATTCCTCTCTCTCCCCCTCTCTCTCTCGCGTTATACAAGGTGAACGAACCTATTGAAAGTGATCGCCTCTGCGAGACATCGAATGTTATCAAGGCCTGGATTTAGCTACGGCGAAAAAGACAGTGACAAATAACACAGGAACGCTCTTAAATTTTGTCTTCAATAACAGCTGAGCAGTGAGAGAACTATATTATACGTCTTGCTACATCACTGACCACGAGGATCATGTATTATAATGTCTGGGATAGGTACGGAAGATGGGATATGGACGGAGCAGCATCAATGTGCCGATTATAAGCTTTTATTTAAAGAGCATCGAACATCTGCGCGCTACAAACTGTAGTTACAATTGACGAAGAATTCAACTTGTGTGCAATTAAGTAACAAGCATTTTGCATACTACCAATAACATAAAAAATAAGCAGTTTTGTGCGTTTTTCCGCGGTCTTTAATGCTGGTTGCAAAAAAAAGCTGCTAGAAACTTCAATGCTGGTAAAAAAGTAGAGAGAGATTGGTACAAAACGTCTTATTGCAGACCGAAACTGGCAAGGCAGGATCCTGAAAGGTACAATAATGCAGATGGAAGAAAGAAAGCAGCGATACAAGACACTTCAATGCATATTAAAACAGGCAAGAAAGGATGACATGTCAACTATATGCAAATCGAAGCAGACAAGGAACGAGAGCAGGGCATTGTGCGTTGAAGTTACTTAGGAAGGATCCAAGGACCCCGGGAAGCCTTTTTTTTTTTCAAATGGTATGCTCTGTTCGCTCTGTATTTCGCTATGTTTCTTGCACATAGCATTGCCTCAAGTATTTTTTGCACTGTTATCCTTTCATTTTTCCTCTGACATAAAACAAACTCTTCGCTGCGACAAATCATGATTTATTTATATCTCATAAATATCCTAACACGTTTTTTAGCAATTCTTGAGCGTCACGCATGTTTGTTCACCTTATTCGGTCTTTCTTAGTGAAAGCCTTAACCAGCACTGCGTGTGTCATTTTTTAAGGGTGGAGCACTTTAGGGGGCTGGGATGTCGTATGTTGTCGTATGGTGTCGTCGTCGTATACTCTCGTAGTTTGACGCAACGCAGGAAAAACCACATATATTATAGCCATACGAGCGCGCGCTCACGCCAAAGAGAAGCCTTCTTTCTTTTGTTCTTCGAGGGCCTTGCTGATGTTAGCAATAAATACAAAAAAAAGGTAAAACAGAAAAAATCGAGAAATGAGATAGAGAAAAAAAAGTGAAAACCGAAGAGAAACCAATAATGCTGCCCAGCTCCGCACTTCCTTTAGGCTTGGCATCCCTAGTGCGAAGCAGCCTTAATTTTTTTTATCGTCCTCGGTCACTGTTTTTGTTTTGAATGTGCACCGTCTTTCCTTTTACTTTTTTGCAGATAGTGGAGAAATGTCTCACCATAGTGGTCACGCCACTACCTGGTAGACCTCGAAGGAGAGGGGTCGTCACTAAGTTTTGGTGCAGATGAAGTTTTTCAGAGTCCCCGTATCGAAGAATGTGGGATGACAACTCGTTTGTCTGGGAATCAACAGGATTTACATTCAAGTGCTTTATGTCTAACCAAAGGTAGCGGAATGATACACAATAACACCAAAATGAGCGGACTACCAAATAATTGTGTGCCAAATTCATAATAAACACTAATTGACAAGCAATTGGCAACCCAACATTGCTCTATTACATTCTCAGCCCTCAGCTATTGGGCCGCAGTCTGAAAATTTTGTTTCCCTAAAAGACTGGGACACTGACGAAAGGGGGATGAAGCTGGGTTTCAACTAAGCGTGAGATAAGGTCAGCATTTCAAAGAGGGTTATTCCAATATCTCCACAATATGGGTGCGGGTCATTTGAGAAGGATATTCGACGTCACGTTTCGAGAAGCAGATTGATGCTGATCTCCAGTGCGACTTAAATATGGACACAGACACTGAAAGGGAGCTTTTTTCTAAACGAATGTATTTTGAAACGTGGTAACCGCAAGGGCTTGTCTTACTAAAAAAAAAGATAAAGAATTCCTGATGCCAGTCACGTCGGTGCATAGACGACTCGACATTTTCTCCTTTATTCATTTTCCGGCACTATTGGAAACCTACGTCGTCCTTAGGGGCACCTCCCTTGGGCCCTCTTACTTCCATACTGTGAAATGCAATCTTTGCGTCCCATATTTCGCAGTGCCTTGGTGTGGCAGGTGACTGAGCAGTCGAAAGATTGTCTTGAAATTGTGGTTTGTCATTATGCGGAATAGATGTTAGCTCCTGCCCATTAGATAGCTTATTAAGTGTTCTGACACCGAAAAGCTTGCATACTATTCACTTCTCTAGCAGGGCTGGTTTTGATAGACCCATCGTCATGGTTTGTAAGTTGTCACTACCAATGCCAGTTTCTAATCAACTACACATAAATACCTAATAAAACGCCCTGGGACATGGAGCAACTGCGTTATGTTTTATACATTACTGAGTTCCCTCATAGCACCTAACCTAATATCAAAGTTTACGCCGAAGGCTGTGTCACATATGGATTCATGAATCACGTGTATGAAAATTACTGTCTTGCACAAATTCTAGTGCATTGGAAATGAAACATTGGAAATAAACGTCAAATGCAGTAAAATGCTCGTGATGTCATCTTCCAATTTAAGAAACCTCTTCTTGCTTGACTATTTTCTGCATGGCATCTAGCGTATGCAAGTTTCCTGATACCCATAATTAGATGTAACTCGCGCAGAACAAACTTCTCCGACCAACCACAATGAATACAGGGCGGACGGTGCTCAGTCAATCTGCAATAGCGGCCACTTTCTTGCCACCTCCCCATTTTTTCACCGTTGTGTCTGTTTGGTCAAAAATAAAAGCAACTGAGTTATTTATTGACTGATTTATTGATTGAATATGTAAGCGCGAAAGCTCCTATCAGATTTGTTAGTTTATAGCGCACCTTAGCAAAGACCCCTCAACCTCCAGGGTGGCCTCTTATGGTGCTTGACTTCTCACCCGAAAGTCGCGGGATCTTACCCTGGCCATGGGGGCCGCATTTCGGTGGAGGTGATACTCCTGAAGCAACTGTACCTAGATTTAGGTACACGTTCAACACCACATGGTCGAAATTTCTGGAGCCCTCCACCACGGCGACCCGTATAACCACACCGTGGTTTTGAGGTGTAAAACCCCCTGAATTATTGTATTATCATCATGGCAAAGCTTACTCAAGACACTTAACTGTTTTAATGTAAATCAATAAATGGTACTTTGTTCTCAAATACGTATGCATGGTTTCGTTGTGCTAGAAACATTGTGATTTTAGAACGCTCGATAGCCATACGTGCAATTTTCCAAACCACAGCCGCCGTTCCTCGCGAACACTACCTTGGGAACCATTGAAAAACCCACTTCTCCACTCGCGCGATCTAATTCAAGCATGAGATTTGTATATGGAAGTATTGACTCCTCGTGCGAACTAATCACATCTACTTACAAAAGTTTTATCCGCAGCTCCTACGGCATGTCCATAACACGTTTATTTTCACGAGCCCAAACTTTTAAACGCAGTTTTCTTTTTCACGCGCATGCGAATTTGGAAATTCTGTACTTGGTAACACTCGCTCCTTATTACTGAAAGATTATTTAGCTATGACTGGAGATATTCTGCTAACATGTAAATTTATTTAGTTTTTATCCTTTTTTGTGTGCATTTTGAACCAGAACTACTAGTCCATTGAATCTCTTGCATATTTTTCTGGTCGTAGCAGTGTTTTGTAATGGTTTCAAGGCTCATATAGCTGTACTGGGGCTGCATTGTAGGCAAATAGATAAATAAAGAAGAAAGCGGGAATTCAGATCTGAACGACAGCCCCGCCTGAATGGCCGCTGCCATGCTGCTACCTGATCCCGCTTAGCGACGGCTACCCATGCAGTAAAAAAAGCATGTGACGCATTCCGCCTTAACGTAGTCACCTTAAAGTGAAGTTATAGTATCACGTATATTTGTAGCTAAGAACGTGGCACAGAAACACGCCTTAACAATGCCAGTAACTAGCCAATAACTTCTCGAACTATTTATTGAGCACAAGCGTCTGGCTTGCTCACAGTTTCAAACATTGGCAGCGATACAAGTCAGTTGTGAAACGGAGCCCAAGCAACATTTTCAACGGTTGCACTAAATTTTGTAACACGGTTTTCCTGAAGTGACAGTCCTTACACATTGACTACTTTCAGTAGACTGATATCATGGTGCAGTATCTTCGCCTCATGCCATGATATTCGAGCTTCGGAATCTTCTAAATATATGGACTAATCGGAAACCGGCGGCGTCTACGCTTATATTGAAAGATCATCATGGTTATTCTTAGCTTGAAGAATGCTATAGAAGCCGCGATAAAGCTGCGCAAAGGACATCTGACTTCGAAGCCTTCTTTTATTTCGAAACCAGATATAACCTCACGCATGAGTCAGTCTTAGGCAGCCGTAGCCGAATCGGGATTTTTCTTGTAAGCACGCAGCCGCCACCCTCATTAGAGGTGACTTCTCCCATACCGAGAAAGTTGCGCAAGGGAACCATCCAAAGATATTGGTGATTGTGAATACGTAATAACATTCTTGATCAAGCATTTATGCGCACTCGCATTCCTTTGAGCGGAGACTAAACGACACTCCATCAATGTCCAGACATTCCAGCGGAAATGCGTACGCTATGGCTTGTATAAATAATAGTTTTATTCCATCAGCTGTTTGCTTGCGCATGAGCAGGGGCATTATATCTATCTATCTATCTATCTATCTATCTATCTATCTATCTATCTATCTATCTATCTATCTATCTATCTATCTATCTATCTATCTATCTATCTATCTATCTATCTATCTATCTATCTATCTATCTATGTAAAAGCTACGTCTGGGTATGAAGCTGCCTCTGTCTAAGTATATGTAACAAAATTGGTATCCGCCTCATGCACTGCTGCTTTGAGCTGCAAAAGATTTGGTACCATGTACTTCAGATGGCGGCTAGAATCGTGTGTGCGAAGACTACGAAGAACACTAGAGCAGACCATCCGTTCCTCCAAATTTCTTCAGTCATTTTATCGCTTTGTTTTTATCATTTCAATGCCAATGCTGCTCAACTTGCCGTTCATACCGGTTGCTTGGTTTATTGTTTTAATATATTTTTTTTAAACGTATGCTCGATTTTCAACCAAGGCTGCTATTTTCTGACCTGTGTAGCTGCCGTTCTTTCAAAAAAACCCTACTCACCAGCAGCGGACGTGCGCACACCACAGAAATAATCAATTACAAAAATCACAGTTTTGCTTTCGGAGGTGAGGTGTGAACGCTGGTCTTCGTGGTCCGAAAGCGAGTAGCTTGAACATTAGAGGATATGCGTACTTGCTTGTCCACTGTAAACTTAAGTGTTGGAAAGACATTTGGGAAGCACCGCACTTTCTGTTGGCTCTTCTTTGCAAGATTTCGCGTTGTCGGACTAAAAGCGAACTGCTGCACAATGCGTAAGGTGGATATCAGGAAGAGCAGATTTCAAAAAATTTCAGCCTTCGTGGAAATTAGTAATTGTTGTGGCTTAACGTCCCAAAACCACGATACGGTTATGAGAGATGTTGTAGTGAAGGGCTCCGAAATTTTTGGCCACCTGAGGCTCTTTAACGTGCACATAAGTCTAAGCACATGTGCCTCAAACATTTTAGCCTCGACTGAAAACGCGGCTGCCACGGCCTGGATTCGATGCCGCGACCTGCGGGGCCAGTCGCAGGATTTCTCGAACACCCACCGTGGCCGGTGTTCGAGAAAATTGAATGGAACATGTTTGTGCATTCGTCATTGTTCGTTCGTTTTTGTAACAATTGGTATATTTGTGATCATGTTCTCTTCAACAAGCATACAGTTGAAAGTCAGCATTCTTGTCGTCCGGTCTCCTCTTTTGTTAATGTCTTTTTGCGCACCTAAAGATGTACAACTGTCATTTTTGCGTATCAGTCCAACCGTATCCAACCGCACTCACAGCGAAGTAATACACATGAGCCAAGAAAAAAAGTAAAGTGTCCGAGATGGTTACAATGATAATAATATCTCGGGTTTTACGTCCCAAAATCACGATATCATTACAAGAGACGCCTTAGCGAAGAGTTCCAGAAATTTTGACCATCTGGTGTTCTTTGACGTGCACTGGCATCGCACAGTACACCGGCCTCTACCATTTTGTCTCCACCGAAATGTGACCGCCGTGGCCGGGATCGAAACCGTGACCTTCAGGTCAGCAGCCTACATGTTGACAAAAATACGGAATCCGCATAGCATGGTCCCGCCATCCTCAGGACGCGGAGCGAAAGCGAAGGCATGAAAGCGCACGTGCTTTCCGCCGCCTTCGAGAGATGGCGTGACCATATCGCCCTCACCGCGAGCTCATCCAGGGGGCCAGCGGCAACAGGAACGTGAGTCGAATTGCGTACCCACAGGGCTAAAGTGACTGCGCGAAATTGGACCAACGACGGTAAGCGCAAACGCACTGCTCGCCATGATGCTCAGTATCGCGAAGCCAAAAACGCTAGTCGGTTATAGCGAAGACTAGCGTTTCCCAGGAGCCTCGGCACAATTTCAACGGGACATGGTCGGGAATTTGTTTGGGTAACTGTGCGGCGTGTGTGGTCGTCTCTGGTTCCCAGGACACCTGGGAATAGCTTGAAAATTAAGTGGACCTGTCTACCGTCACCGCATGCGTGACCAATTGCAACGTGACTGTGCGGTGGGAGGAATTCCACACTGCTTCATCGGACTGCCAGGACCAAGTGCCGATGTGCGGGATCTGTCGAGTATCGTTGCTTGAGCGATACGTGCCAAGGCTTGTTTTCACCAACGGTCACGTGTGCAGCGTTCATGCACTGTCGGGAAGTCGTGACATTCTTATTAGTCGTGTGAGTGGGTGGTGATCTCTTGCTCTGCGAAAAGATAGGTAGCGTGGTCGATGACGGCAAAGGGTTAGCTGGTGTGACGAAATGAAGAAATTTACACGCATGAGGACAAAGTCCTCAGTAGATCATTAGGATAAGGCGTCCTGCTACAGTGGACAGAAATTAGGCTGGTTATCATGATAATTATGATTGATAAAGTGAATTTTATGCAATGATTGTTAGGAGATCATATTGAAACTTATGTTTAAACACAGGCCTATGTATATTAGGAGCGCGTTTCAGTAACCGATCCGGCAAAAGTTTATACGCAAGATCATGCTATGGTGTGCCTCTATTATCATTCTGCTGGTACCTAAAACCTCAGAAATCACATTAAGGTATGAGGCCAAGTGAAAAAAGCGACTTTTTCTTAAAAATGTCAGTTTTTGGTTTTTGATCAAGGTAAACGGGCAATTTATAGCCCGTCATTTTGCTGCAAAAATGTTTCTGTCAACGCCGATTTTTTCAAAAGATACAAGCAAAAATGTGAGACCATCCATCACATACGAAACCGAAACTGAAAGCGCCGTTTACCGATTCCCACACCTTTAGCAGTGTGGGAATGTTTGGTATTCGTATATATATTTCTTCGATGAGCAGCAAATAAGACTAGATAAAAGATATCGTGCTATCCGTCTAACCCTTTTTTTCGTTACAATCACCCCACCACGCTGCTGTAGTAGTCATAGTACCTGCTGCATGATATGCCTGATCCTACTGCTCTAAATCACCTGGATGGAACAGGTTTCACTATAGAGAAGGTATTGAGTCCATGGGGCTGCTCATCACAGTTCCGAAAGGTAACAAAAGCGCTGTTCCGTTTTCTCAAGGATAGCGGAATGATTCGCCGTTTGTTATATCAAGCGCGGACCTCTTACGACGGCTACAACAGTGCTTTTTACTTCATCATCTGTAAATTTTGCTTCTCCCGCTGCCCTACCCCAGTCCAGGGTAGCCTACCGGGCTCAGCCCTGGTTTACCTCCCTGAATTTCTATGGTTCTTATTCTCTCTCTCTGAATGCTTGAGTGCTGACGCAAAAGTTCACGTGGTGAAATGCCAGCCGGGGCGACTCCATTTCCATGGAGGGGAAATGCTGTAGGCCCATTTACTTAGATTTAAAGGGGCCCTGTAACGCTTTTTCAAGACGCCATGGAATGGATTCACTAAAGCAGCTTATTGCCTCACGAATCGACCGTCGCAATTTTTTTTAGAAACCGTGCAGTACGAGCGGAGTTACAAAAGTTGTCGCACGCTGTAATTGCTTTCTTTCTTTTCTCGTCCTTACGAAAGCGCTGGAAAGCTAAGAAGGTGAGGTGGCAAGGGGGGAAGAAGGTGACCTTGAGCACTTTTTCTCTTTGTTTTTCGAACGAGCGGCTTCTCATTACGATCGCGAGCGCACGCGTGGACAAGTCATGGCTTCACGCGGCGGCCGAAGTAACTCCCGAGCGCGCCATGCTCCAACCAATCAATGGCGTGATACTGGCCTGTGACACATCA
This sequence comes from Rhipicephalus appendiculatus, assembly GCA_030522465.1. Classification (NCBI taxonomy): domain Eukaryota; kingdom Metazoa; phylum Arthropoda; class Arachnida; order Ixodida; family Ixodidae; genus Rhipicephalus; species Rhipicephalus appendiculatus. The sequence goes on along the minus strand of JALIZH010014375.1, from coordinate 3,776 downwards.
ATTTGTGAGTATGTAGCATCATTTGTCGAGAGAAGAGAAAGCAATTTTGAGCTGATTTTGAGAATTTATTGTAAATTGGAAGCCGCGTGCTGTGCTATAATATTTGGCTCGCGTGTTCTCAGGAGCCTCGACTGCCGATGGTCAGCATTTTCTGACCATGCTCAAAAATTGTTGCAGGGCCCCTTTAATAGATTTAAGTAAAAGTTAAGGAACTCCAGGGGTCGAAATTTCCAGAGCCCTCCACTGCGTAAATTGTTGATTGGGCCGTAAGACTGCAACGACTAATAATATTATTATTCCGTATAGTTACCTTATTTTGCGCCGCATTACCTTGTAAAATCTAGAATGTGCTTTCACAACATAGTAGCTTGCTACTGCGAGGCTTTAATCAAACTTCCAGTGTCTACAAATTGACAACATATGGACATGGGTAAGCTGTCTGAAAGCTGTCTGACTAATCCTAGTGCATTAGATTGTCGACACTTGTAACAATAGAAGTCTGTGTGCAAAAACAACAAAATGAGTAACGACATGGTGCAGAAGCAGCTAGCTACCTATATCTGCAACGCTGTAAAAGTTGGACCACAAATCTCCACGACTCGTTCGAAAGAAAAGCAGTGTAGTGCCCCCCTCCCTCTCCACCCGCTAAAGTAAGAAAATTCGATAGCGGGAAAATATAGCTTGATCAATGACATTCGACAGCGGCGGTATGACGCACAAGCTACAGTACCCCGAAAGCCACGGATCTCTGTTATAAGCTTTTATTACGCCTCCACAGATAAATAGAAAACGGTACGACACTAACTGATCAATCATTTCCAGGCCCTGAATGGGAAAGTTTCCATCCACCTAGGACGGCACCAACAATTTTTTGAATAATATTTGTCGACTTAGCCTTCATCGCGAATGTTTTGATTATGTCTTCAAGTTTTTTGTAACGCAAAATCATAACTGTTGTAAAAGGTGAAAGTAATGGTGAAGAACATTTACCACCCCTGGTTTCTGAGGAGCATTGCACGTTCTAAGGATAATGATTTGTGTAGGCTCCTCCTCAAACGCCTTGGAACCTCATATGAACCTTTCGGAATAAGGTGAGCACTTATACCTCGAAGCTGGACCAGGTCAGTGTCTATATTCATGTGTACTAACCTGGAACTATAAGCAAATAATTTGCCTTTGGCAGGCATCCACATTTTCACTGCTACCTTACAAATAAGACTCGTGAATGAGCTACTGACGAGAAATTAACCGACTGAAGTTAATAAAGGTTTGTTGCCTAATAGCATGCTGCACATATGAAAGCGGGCATTAGATATCGTGAGAGAACAATCCCTGCCAGGCATATCTAGATTTCAAAGTTTTTCAAGCAACTTGTTCTGAAAGACCCGTAAAAACGGAACACGCCTCTTTTTGTCATTTGAGTAAAGAATTGTAGTTGGTTTAAAGTGAAAATAGAAAGAGAACCGTTACGGAAAAATTTACACATATTTCCTCAGCAGCTTTACCCATTTTGTGTTTATGTAACCTGAAATTTTAGAAATATTCCTGACACAGCGGATAAACCAATACTGTCCATGACTATGAAAATAGATTTTGTAAATGTAAGTTACTTCTGATTAATATAGTACCACTGTAACATTTGCGGTTAAGGAACACCGGCCATCTGGACGACTAAATTTATTATAATTGTTAAGGCTCCAACATGAAATTAGCCGACAGCAAGCCAGGGGCCCTCTGCAGGGCTGCACTGGCTGCATCCTGAGAACCTTAATAACTTTCCTTGTCTGCATATCTGCAGGGCTCGCAAAGAAGGAGATGGCCGTAGTATATGCTTCATTGCTGTTTTTTGGATTGCTGGTGAGCTTTTGCGGAAAAAGCTTTGAAGCCCGTGGATGGACGGAAGTCAGACATCCGAACACACCCGAGTACCGCGAACTAGCGCAGTTTGCCTTCGTGGCCCGAAAGGCTCGAAACGCTGAAGGCATAACGTTTCTCGTTACGCAAGCCAGATGGAAGGTACGTGCCCGATTAGTATGTGCACAGTATATGCATATACTATTCATATGCATATATGAATAGTATATGCATAGTATAGCTAAAAGAAGATTCAATTGTTATGTCGTACAAAAATTTTGCGACGATTGTTGCCTGAACAGTAATAGATCTTTATTATAAAGAACAAACTTAAAGACTGAACAAACCTGTATATTGATATATGTGAAAAGCCAATTGAATAACGCACAATCTGCTTAGGAATGGCATGGAGGCGACCGAAGGAATGTTAGCCGATGTTTTCTTTTGCCATTGCTTTACTCTGAACATGCATTTCTCTCATTGCGCAGATTGCAAGGGGAACAGCGTACAACATTGGATTCATTGTCATAGAACAAAATAGGGTATGTGCTAATAAGCTGCGCCAATAGCAGATCTCACGGCGAGTTGATGCGAATTGCAATAAGTTGCATGAAATGTGCAGCTGAATAGTTAGGAGTGCTCTTGCCGTAAAAGGAAACTCGACATAGATGTTGTTTAGCAACCAAAGAAGTCATCCAAAATAGTGTAGCCCCGGAATCACGACATACTGACGCAATTAATAGCTTGAAAATGCAAGTCTAACGTAAATAGAATTCCAGGTTTGTGTGTGCACCTTGTGTGTGTTGTGAAGTGTGCCTCTGCCTCTATTTTACTGCCTTTTCCTCTCCCCTTTGTGTAAGGCGGCAAACTGGACCTAGCCAATTCAACCTCCCTGCCTTTCCTATATTAATTTTCTCTTTCTCTCTCTAGTGTGACGCCCGCAAGGAGATGCCCGCATTAACAGCCACACATAAGGTTAGCGATTCACGCGACAAAAAAAATTAAACTTTTAATTGATAACGCAGCCAAATGTGTGTGGATGACACTTCTCGCGATAAACTAAATAAACGCGTCGTCAAGATATCAATTAAAATCCCATTGTATTTGTGTCTAGATGGGTCTACATGTGCCCTCTTGTTGCATTACCTTTATTATTCTGTTTTAAATAACGTTACGTTTGCGAAACATCGCACTCTCTTTTCCATGTACTTTACGTTGTCTGAAGTTCTTTTACAGCGAAAGCTGTTATGAGATCCACAACAAGGGTCGTTTCTGCGCCGTAGTTGTCCGCCGCCGCCGCCGCCTCCGTCAGTGTCCGTAACCAATATCGCACGAAATAAGAAAAAAAACTAAACAAAAAAAACTCCTGTGACAGAATGGGAATCGAACCCGGGTCCTCTGCGTGGCAGCCCAGCACTCTACCACTGAGCTACGCCACTGCTTGAAACTGCGATGCAAACTGACCCTACGCAGGCTTCATATCGGGTCAGGAATCCACGTTAACGTGTGTTGTAAAGCGTGTTAGAGCAGTAAAGTAAGAACCAGGCGTCACACAATGCGAATTGCGTAACGAGTGGGTCGTTCAATGCTCCAACCCATTACAAAAGCCTGAGGCATAATTCTTCATCGTCGTCAGCCACAGCATCAACAAAGAAAGTGCATATAATTCGTTACAAGAGTGTAGCGGGCACCGCCCTTTTCTGAAGAATGACTAAGAATGGCATAGTAGACGCTTCCCCACTACACAAAAATTATGATGATTTATTGCGTAGTGGGTACCATGCAAGTGGGCTTGTAGTAGTTGCCCCAAGAGTGTTTAAAAGAGGCTAAAGGCGGCTCTCTCAGCTTTCGCTGTGGCTGTGCTGCGCGTTCTGCGCAGGCCTGGCGGTTTTTTTTTTCTACGTTAGTTCGACCTTTCACCA
>JALIZH010014373.1:0-29083 GCA_030522465.1 Rhipicephalus appendiculatus | reverse complement strand
GGCATCCCTCCCCGCGGCAACCACACCCTCACTGCGCATGCACCTCCCCTCCTCTCTCCCCTTTTGTGAGAAAACGCTGTTATTTGAAAGAAAGCTTTGCCATATCTCATATTACAGGTCATTTCTGAAGGAGATTTGGTGCCAGCATTCCAACATGTCGATACCGATATCCAATACGACTCATATCAGGACGCCGATTGTGAAATATAATTCTTGTTTCATGATTATATTTCAAAGCAAGGGGAACACGCGGGACGCCTCCCTGAGACAATGTCTTAGACCAATGAAGTCTGTGTAGCTCACGAACATATTTAATAACAAAAAAGTGGGGCGAAGACACTCATGTGCGGGCCGCGGGCCGCAACACAGAGCATCCCGGGCCGCATGCGGCCCGCGGGCCGCGTGTTTGAGACCCCTGCTCTACAGGATTCACAAGCGCGCCTTATTTATCTAACGCTGTCCTCTCACAGTGCTCTTGCTAAAGTGATGTAACACATTAAGACCGTGAAATGCACGACTTGTTCCTTCAGAGCATCGTTTCTACGCGTCCGTCCCATTCGGCGCGTTTCGAATGGGAAAAGTGCAATTTTGTCGACGCATTAACACACTGCCAGCGGGCTACCTTACCCCTAGCGTCGGCCTCTCTCATAGTATCCATCCATACCAAAAATAGCTCTGCGACGCACGAATGCTTCGCGTGGCCGTAACCCCGCGTAACTACTTACGCTCGCCCCGTGAAAAATCGCAGCCGGCCAACGGCGAAGACATGACGCGCGTTGCGTTTCGATCTGGTCGGGCAGTGGTGTTCAATGACTCTGACATGCCGCGAGTAGGGGACCTTAGCCCAAGTTCGGCGTCCAATCAGTGATGCTCTTCTGGCTGTCAGACCGATTTCTCTGATTCCGCCCTCACCGTACAGCTATCACAATCATCTCTGTCCACATGCGTTTGTTTAATCATTGATCATGGATGTTAGTCGTCGGGATACAGACGTGGCACCAAACGTCAGCGTGGATGCATCCACGTTAAACGCTGCTACAACTGTCAGACACCAATAGACTTTGTGCAAGCTCTCTTATATCAATGTACATTAAACATTCAGCTCTGTAAGGACACGTTTCACTTTCGTGTTATCCCGATTCCTATGACGGAGGGATCAACTATGTTTTTAGAAGCTTGCTACTTTTGCTGGGGGGTAGTCTGTCGTCCATCCCGCCATATGCGCTAGTCCCCATTGCTCCCGCCAGAGGCGCAGCTGTGCTCTCAGTTCACTTGAATGGCGCCCACCAATGGCGCTCGCTCTTGGCGCGCCGGAAGCTCGCTCAGTGCAATTCGCTACCGATAGTCATCATGAACACCGAAGAAGCCAAGGCCGCAGTGCGGAGGGCTCACAATGCAGCAGCAACGCGGGCTCGCCGCCAAGACCCTGCGGTGAGAGCTCGCGAGGCCGAAGAGAGACGCCAGCGCCGACAGAAAGCACAAGCCACTGCCAGCACCGAGGCGGCGGCAGCAGCGAGGGCTCGCGATGCCGAAGCTAAACGGGCTCGTCGACAAGCGGACCCGGAGGCGGCGCGTCGCGCGAGGCCGCAACGAAGCGGGCGCAAAGACAAGCGGACCCCGAGATGAGAGTCATTTCTTTATATGATGATGGTTGAGCAGCTGTAAAGAGGATTCACGGTTTACCGGATTTAAACCTCTGGAGCAAGCTCCTTCATCATCATTCCCTTCGTGGATATGCTTTGATTTTTTTAGGGGCGAAGCTCCTTAGGGTGTGGGTCTGTCCCTCCTCTGTAGTAGTAGTAGTAGTAGTAGTAGTAGTAGTAGTAGTAGTAGTAGTAGTAGTAGGTAAGTAGGTAGGTAGCCACGTGTAGTGGGATGTACCCACTCCACGTGATAAAGATGAAGTATAAGCGCGTTCCTGTATAGTGTAATGTACCCACTACACGTGATAAAGATGACGATGACGCAGTATAGTGGAATGTACCCACTACACGTGATAACGATGAAATATAAGCGCGTTCCAGTATAGTGGAATGTACCCACTACACGTGATAACGATGACGCTGATGACCATGAAGTATAAGCGCGTTCCAGACCACACATACTCTTTCTGCCATGGACAAAAACAATCCAGCTTTGCCCACTCATCATCATTCACTTCGTGAATATGGATGGATTGATGGTAAAACTTTATTATAGTCCTGAGAGACGCGACTAGCGCGCAGTGGGCTTCTCCCACGTTGGAACGGGCAGGCTAAGCCTGACCGCCGCATCGTGGGCTCTCTGGACGGCCCAAAGCTGATCCCCCTTGGCATGATTTTCTTTTAATTCTCTAGAAACGTTGCGTGTTTGAAACTTGGTTATTTCAGGAGGCAATTGCCGCTCCTGCGAACGTCGTAGCTTGTTCATACTTGCAACATGGAAAGGTCTTTCTGTGAGCAATGAGAATATACATTTGGATTTGTTTTTGTCTTGTAATTCTTGAAGTAATGAATTTCTTTGCTGAAGACATGAAAAAGTTGTTGTTCATATATATGTATTGTTAAGACGTTTATTGGCGGGCACTCGGCGACGATGCACGACAGCGACAGTCAAGGCGGCGACCGACTCAGCACGAGCTGCTCTTTCTCTTAGAAGAGGGTGACCCTCTAGAAGGCGCTGGAGAGGACGACCAACTGTATAGTCCCAAAGCTTCGCTACAATTACCCCGGGTACGAAAACGAAGCCGTCTGGCGACCTAACAGCTGGTTACTATGAGCGGGTCATGGTAGATCTTGAGGCGCTCCACGTTGACAATGTCACGCCCTCGACGGGGCGCATGTCCGAAGATGGGTCGATGGGTTTGATCAGGTAGTTTACAGGGGAAGTGCGTTAGACGACACGGCAGGGGCCTTCGTATTTCGGCAGTAGTTTTGAAGAGAGGCCAGTTGCAGTGGTAGGGATCGAGAGCCATACGAGCGCTCCAGGGAGGAACGTGGACGCAGAAGTGCTGGTGTCAGCGCGAATGCTCTTCTGCCGCTCTTGATCATGTGTAGTAAAGGTCTTTGCAAGCTCTCCACACTCTTCAGCAAGCCTGGCTGTGTCAGAAATAGGCGCACACTGAGATGGATTCGGCTTGTATGGAAGTATCGTGTTGATGGTGTGCGACGGGTGCCTTCCATATACAGTGAAACCTCGGTGATACGAATCTCAAGGGACCTAAAGAAATATTCGTATCATCCGAAATTCGTATCACCAGAAAGCATGGAAAATTAGCATGCGACAAAATGAAGCTGGCGTACATTTTCATTTCATGTTTTTCAGGGCCGCAGCAACGTCAGGAAGAACTCTGAATGATTGTCAGTTAGGTTTTTAGATGTCAGCAATCATTCCAGCAATCGTAAATGTACGGCCCGTACGCGCGTGTTTAAAGAACGAGGTGTGTTGTGACCCGCGACAGCAGTAGCTCCTTCCAAATTATAGTAGGCTTTTTCGCATGAAAACGGAGTACTGCAGCGAAAGGAACGGAAGAAGCGCTTTGACGCGATAGATCAAGGCCGCAAAATATCGGAACCACAGTCCTATGTTATGATTTCGTTATCGGGGAGGTGTCGGGGTTGTGAGGCCTGACTCCTTTGCCAGGACTGTCCTCGCCTTCTTTCACTCCTCGTCTACGTTTCATAAGATGGCTAATGCACGAAGCAGGCACGTGTAAGCACAGTACAAAGACAGCAGCCCTCGTCGACGCGTTAGAACAAAAGCATGGGACCAATTTCCTCTGTGATATAAACGCGAAGGCACACGGAGGCACATTAGAGCCTCAAAGATTGGCGCACATAATTTCCGAGACCGTGACGCGTCTCTGAAAGTTTATTCTGACCGTAAGAAAAGAATTCTTCTTACACCATGATTCTGACGATTTGGCGGAGCGGCGCGCGTGCCCGCGCTTGCGTTGCCGCGCTCGCACACTTGGCGCGTCTTCCGCGACAGCGCCGACAGCACCTCTTCGAACCAGGGCTGGAGCGTACGTTCGTATCAAACGTCGCGTGCTGAAAATCGGTTCGCAACAACTGTACTCCATTACATTGCAGGCCAATGGGCCTTGGCCGGGACCAAAGAAAAATTCGTATCACCCCGAAATTCGTATGACCTGTGATCGTATCACCGAGAATTCACTGTAGTAAGAAGAAAGGTGAAAAACCAGTAGTGCTCTGAGGGGCGGTATTACAGGCGTAGGTGACGAACGGAAGAATGGCATCCCAATTTGTGTGATCGGCGGCGACGTACATGGAGAGCATGTCCCCGAGCGTACGGTTGAAGCGTTCGGTGAGGCCATTCGTCCGCGGGCGGTAAGCAGCAGTTTTGCGGTGAACAACGTTGCACTCTTTCAGAATGGCTTCGACGACTTCGGACAGGAAGACACGGCCTCGATCACTGAGCAGTTCCTGGAGTGGACGTGACGCAGCATGAATCGTTGGAGCAGGAAGGAGGCCACATCGCGCCCTGTAGCCGCGGGGAGGGCGGCGGTTTCGGCGTGTCGCGTGAGGTGGTCTACAGCGACGATCACCCAGCGGTTACCAGCCGACGTTAGCGGAAGTGGCCCATACAAATCGATACCAACGCACCCAAACGGCCGGTCAGGGCAAGGTAGAGGTTGCAGACCTGCCGGCGACAGGTGCGTTGAAGTTTTGCGGCGCTGACAATCTATGCAGGAGCGAACGAATTTCTGCACGTAGCGATATATACCTCACCAAAAGTACCGTTGGCGAATGTGGTGCGAAGTCTTCGATACCCCGGAGTGCGCACATTGCGGATCAGAGTGGAACGACTCGCATATGTCAGAGCGTAGACTGCGGGGTATGACTAGCAGCCACTGGCGGCCGTCACCGTTGTAATTGCGTCGGTGGAGGAGGTCGTCGCGAACGGCGAAATGGTGGGCTTGACGACGGAACGCGCGAGTGGATGGTGTTGCCGATGGATCAGTCAGCAAGTCTATCAGTGAGGCAATCCATTGATCCTTGCGCTGTTCGGTAGCGATGGTGTGAAGGTCGATGAAAGAAACGGCAAGGTGAGACTGTGGGCATTGTCGTCAGGCAAGGGAGAGCGCGACAGGGCGTCGTCGTCAGCATGCTGGCGTCCGTTGCGGTACAGCACGCGGATGTCGTAGTCTTGCAGGCGAAGTGCCCAACGGGCGAGACGGCCTGAGGGATCCTTCAATGACGACCACCAGCACAGTGCGTGATGGTCGGTGACGACATCAAATGGGGACAAGCATTCACCCTACAAGCTGTAGGGTGAATGCTTTGTGGGCTAGCTGTACGGAGGGAGAGCCCGGAAAGTGGCGTCGTCACTTTGCGCAGGAACCGGCTAAGTTTTGCGTTCATGACGGATACGGCGGCTCCAGTATCTACAAGGGCAGATGCGCGAACTCCGTCCACAAACACGGCCACAAACACGGCTTCGGTCCACCGATTGACTGAACTCACGCGGTTGTAAATGTCGAGCCAGTCCTCGACGTCGTCACCGCGGAGAGCCGCGAACATGGGTGGTTCGGGCATAGGACTTGTGACAGTGTACGAAGGGAGGGCAGCCGGTTCAATCGGTGCTGTAGCGTTAGGGCTAGCTGTTTGGTCGGATGGCTGCATAGCTACGGGGGTGGCCATGCGCAAGCGGTGACTGGATCGTAGATCTAGGTAGAACACGAACGCAGGAGGACGTCGGGATCTTGACGAACCTTCACCACTCTGGAAGACACAGGAAGACATCACCATTCAAGGTCAGCAGAACCGTTTATTTGGCAGTGTCTGCCTCGGCTGAGAACACCAAGAGGGAAGAGTCGGAATGATGATGATCTCTACAAGTGAGAACGATGAAGTACTTGAAATATGCCTACAATATATATATATAAATTGGTGTATTCATGTGGGAGGTAGTGGCCAAGTACTGCACCAGGGTGGCCAATCCTGCTCTGGTGAGGGAGTGCATTGCTGGCTGTGGTCGCCAGTGAGGCTGCACCCCAGGCCTTTTTACACAATTCCATCATCACGCGGATTTTTTTTAATCCGATTGGGAATTGTCCGGCACCGGGATTCGAACCACGGACCTCTTGCATGCGAGGCTGATGCTCTAGGATGATGCTCTAGGATGATGCGAGGCAGATGCTCTAGGATGATGCTGACGGAGAGATTGTGTTAGAAAAACTGGCCACCCTGTATACGAAGTGTCTCTCGACGGGGACGATACCAGATTCTTGGAAGAATGCCAACATCATCTTGATCCATAAGAAAGGGGACGTCAAGGACCTGAAAAATTACAGGCCCATCAGCTTACTCTCCGTTGTCTACAAGCTATTTACAAAAGTAATAGCTAACAGAATTAAGACGACATTAGAGTTCAATCAACCAAAGGACCAGGCAGGATTTCGTACAGGCTTCTCAACAACAGACCATATTCATGCTATCAATCAGGTGATAGAGAAATGCGCGGAATACAACCAACCCCTATACCTAGCCTTCATAGATTACGAGAAGGCATTTGATTTGGTGGAGACATCAGCAGTCATGCAGGCACTACGGAATCAGGGCATCCACGAAGCCTATATAAACATAATGGAAGAAATCTATAGCGGATCCACAGCCACTATAGTCCTCCATAAAGAAAGCGACAGAATCCCAATAAAGAAGAGCGTACGGCAGGGAGACACGATCTCTCCGATGCTATTCACCGCGTGTTTACAGGAGGTTTTCAGGGCCCTAGATTGGGAAGAATTGGGGATAAGAGTTAATGGAGAGTATCTCAGTAACCTGCGATTCGCTGACGACATTGCATTGATGAGTAACGCGGGAGACGAATTACAGCTTATGATTACTGAACTGGATACGGAAAGTAGAAGAGTAGGTCTAAAAATTAATATGCATAAAACTAAAGTAATGTGGAACAATCTTGGCAGAGAACAGCGCTTTGCGATAGGCGGCGAGACACTGGAAGTTGTAAAGGAGTACGTCTACTTAGGACAGGTAGTAACCGCGGAGCCGAACCATGAGAGTGAAATAACTAGAAGAATAAGGATGGGATGGGGATCATTCGGCAAGCATTATCAAATCATGAATGGTAGTCTACCACTATCCCTCAAGAGGAAGGTATATAACAGCTGCATCTTACCGGTACTTACCTACGGAGCAGAAACCTGGAGACTTACAAAGAGGGTTCAACTTAAACTGCGGACGACGCAGCGAGCGATGGAAAGGAAAATGATAGGTGTAACCTTAAGAGACAGGAAGAGAGCAGAGTGGGTCAGGGAACAAACGGGGGTTAAGGATATCATAATTGAAATCAAGAAGAAGAAATGGATATGGGCCGGGCACGTAGCACGTCGGCAGGATAACCGCTGGTCATTAAGGGTAACTGACTGGATTCCAAGAGATGGCAAACGCGTGAGAGGGAGACAGAAAATTAGGTGGGTAGATGAGATTAAGAAGTTTGCAGGTATAACGTGGCAGCAGAAAGCACAGGACCGGGTTGATTGGCGAAACATGGGAGAGGCCTTTGTCCTGCAGTGGGCGTAGACAGGCTGATGATGATATATATATATATTGTAAGACAACGTTCAGGGCGACACAAGACTCTTCTTTTATTCCCCGAGCCTGATCCCCACAACCAGGCCAGAGGGGGTGATGATGAGTATGTACAGATGAGTAAATGAAGCGCATGAATTATTGCTCACACTAACTTCCCCGCCCCGCGTGGGAGCGGCCCGCCCGGCCGCGTCTTAGATGGAAACGGGACGCCGAACGAATGGCTTCAGACGCGAAACATGCACGATCTCAGAACCACGACAGCGACGGTCAGAAGAAAGCTCGGCGGGAGTGACACGATAGTTCACAGGGGGACGTTTGTTCACTGACTATATAAGGGCCAATAAACCGTGACTGTAATTTGTCGCACAGTCCTGGAGTACGAGAGGGCGTCCAAAGCAGCACTTCATCCCCAGGACTGAAGGAAACATCGCGATGAGAGCTGTCGTAGCGTTGTTTTCGATCTTGCTGACTAGCCTCAGTATTGAGGCGAGCACGTTGCCGACATTGGTCAACTCTTGAGACGAACTGGTCAGATATGGTCGCTGAGGCGTCAGTGGGAATATCCAGGAAAGAGACGTCGATGGTGAATGTTGGTGAGCGGCCGTACACGAGATAGAAAGGCGAGTAGCCAGTAATGCGTTGGACAGCGGTGTTGTGGGCAAACGTCACAAAAGGCAAAATTGTATCCCAGTTGTCATGGTTTGGTCCGATATACATGGATAACATGTCTGTGAGTGTGCGGTGAAACCTCTCTGTCAACCCATTCGTTTGAGGGTGGTAGGCTGATGTCGTCTTGTGCACTGTGCCACAAGTCCTCAGTAGGTCTTGAATGATGCTGGAGAGGAAAGTTTTGCCGCGATCACTCAACAGGACGCGAGGTGCACCATGCCGTAATACAATGGCTTTAAGAAAAAAATCGGCGACGTCTGAGGCAGAACTGGTACGCAGAGGAGCCGTCTCTGCTACCGTGTCAGGTGATCGACGGCTGTCACTATCCATCGATGACCTGTTGGCGTGATGGGGAGAGGTCCAACTAGATCTATCCCAACGATGGCGAAAGGTTTCTCGGGACACGGGATGGGTTGCAATAGGCCAGCAGGACACGAAGTTGGTAGCTTCCGCCGTTGACACACGAGACAAGATGCAACGTACTTGGCCACAAATGTAGAGAGGCCAGGCCAGAAGAAACGTTGCCTGACGCGGCTATGAGTTTTGTCAAATCCCAAGTGGCCTGCACATGGGTCGTCGTGAAAGGCTTCGAGGACTTGTTGACGTAAAGAGCGCGGGAGAACTGGAACCCAGCGGTGTCCATCAGTAGTGTAGACGTAACGATATAGCACATTGTTCTCGATCTTAAATTGTCGTAGTTGTCGTCGCGATCTGGTATTAGGAGGGGGTGATCTGCCACTTAGGCGTTCGATAATGCGGTTGCAGTATGCATCATTACGCTGGCTCGACGCAAGCTGAGCGTAGTGATTCGAAGCCTGCGTGTCAGTAACCGCTAGTTGGGATAATGTATGAGGTGACGCAGCGTCGAGATCGCGTGACGAGGATTGAAGAAACGGTCTCGACGGCGATAGTGGCAGAGGGCAGCGAGAGAGAGCGTCCGCATCTTGGTGTTTCTTGCCAGATTTGTATACGACGTCAAAATTGTACTCTTGCAGACGGAGTACCCAACGACCCAGACGACCAGACAAGTTTTTCAGTGAAGATAGCCAGCATAAGGCGTGATGATCTGTAATGACTGTGAAGTGGCGCCCGTAAAGATATGGTCGAAATCTTTGTATGGCCCAAACGACAGCAAGACATTCTTGTTCAGTTATGGAGTAGTTCTGTTCGGCAGCAGTCAGAGCACGACTGGCATAGGCCACAATATATATATATATATATATATATATATATATATATATATATATATATACATATATATATATATATATATATATATATATATATATATATATATATATATATATATATATTGCAACAAGCGTGCTCTCCTACGAACACTTGTTATTATGCTTGACAAAGAGTCAGTCAACCAAGCTGGGTCAGGAAGGAAACCCGGCAAGCACGAACCACACGAACGTCAACGTCTTCTTTCACGCTGGCACAGAGCTGGCACCGCTGTGCTCCGGTACAATTACTCCCCGCGCAGAAAGGAGCCAACCTGGCGACCTAAGGAAACGACACGACAGGAGGGTCGTAGCACGGTTTTAGCCGTGATACGTGAACTGTTTCACGCCCACGGCAGCGGTGGTCGGAAGGTGGGTCGATCGGCTCAATGTCATAGTTGACGGGAGAGCAACGTCTTTCGCGGTGGTAGCTGGCAGCGCCGATGTTTCTGCGTACCGTGTCAGATGATCTACGGCGACAATGATCCACCGGTTGCCTTGAAGAGTGTTTGGTAGAGGACCGTAAAGATCAATTCCGACGCGGTCGAATGGTCTCGCCGGGCAGGGTAAGGGTTGCAGAGGGCCAGCGGTGCTGTGAGGAGGCGTCTTGCGGCGTTGACACGCGGCACATGACCGAACGTACTGGCGGACGTGCCGATGCATGCCACGCCAGTAGTACCTTAGACGGAGGCGGGAATAAGTCTTGAATATTCCAGCGTGTCCACACTGAGGGTCATCGTGGAAGGCAGCGCATATGTCCTAGCGCAAATGACGGGGGATGACAAGCAGCCACCTACGGCCATCAGTCAGATAATTTCGGCGATATAACAAGCCTTCACGGACAGCAAAGTGTTTTGCTTGACGACACAGGGAGCGTGAGGTAGATTCTGGCGAACGGCGAGAGAGGACGTCGAGCAGAGAAGCGATCCAGGGATCCTTGCGCTGCTCGGCAGGCATGTCAGAGATGCTCAAAGATGACGCATCGCAGGTAGCAGTTGGTAAGCAGACAGGGTCAGGAGGTAGCGGAGAACGGGATAGAGCATCGGCGTCTGAATGTCTGCGTCCCGAGCGATAAACAACACGTATGTCGTATTCTTGAAGGCGTAAAGCCCAACGAGCGAGGCGGCCAGTAGGGTCTTTCATTGACGATAGCCAGCATAAGGCATGGTGGTCGGTGAAAACATCAAACTGGCGTCCGTAAAGATAAGTGCGAAATTTCCCTATAGCCCAAATGATGGCCAAGCATTCCTTTTCCGTTACGGAATAGTTGGACTCGGCCTTCGTTAGGGTACGGCTGGCATATGCGACGACGTACTCGTCGTAGCCACCCTTGCGTTGAGCGAGAATTGCACCGAGACCGACGCCGCTAGCATCCGTGTGAATTTCAGTAGGTGCATTAGGATCGAAGTGGCGGAGTACTGGCGGAGAAGTGAGGAGCCGTCGCAGTGTCGTAAATGCGTCGTCGCAATTGGAATTCGAGGCCGAGAGTTCAGCGCTGCCGGAAAGAAGCTGCGTCAAGGGGGGCGATTATAGAGGCGAAATTACGGATGAAACGTCGAAAATTGGAGCACAAGCCTACGAAGCTACGGAGCTCCTTTAGGGTAGTAGGCTTGGGGTACTCGGCAACGGCACGCAGCTTGGCAGGGTCTGGTGATACTCCTTCTTTTTAGACGACATGGCCGAGAATCGTGAGTTTCCGGGCGCCAAAATGGCATTTCTTTAAGTTTAATTGCAACCCGGCTGCCGTAAGGCACTGGAGAATTGTTCAAGGCGGGAGAGATGAGTCTCAAAATTGGTAGAAAAGACAACTATGTCGTCCAAGTAGCAAAGGCAGGTGTGCCATTTAAGTCCCCTAAGAATACTGTCCATCATCCTTTCAAAAGTCGCAGGCGCATTGCAAAGGCCGAAGGGCATTACATTAAATTCATACAGGCCGTCAGGGGTCACGAACGCCGTTTTTGGACGGTCTGGTGCCGCCATTGGCACTTGCCAATATCCAGAGCGCAGATCCAGCGAAGAGAAATATTCCGCACCTTGAAGGCAATCCAGGGCGTCATCTATGCGGGGCAGGGGATAAACATCCTTGCGTGTGATCTTGTTTAGTCGCCGATAATCCACGCAAAATCTTATGGAGCCGTCCTTTTTTCTCACGAGGACCACTGGAGATGCCCAAGGACTGTGGGATTGCTGAATGACGCCACGCTGCAGCATCTCATCGACGTGTTGTGTGATGACGTCGCGCTCAGCCTGTGAGACGCGGTAAGGACGCTGGCGCAGCGGAGCATGATGACCAGTGTCGATATGGTGAGCAACAACGGACGTGCGTCCCAAGCAAGGTTGGCCGTGGTCAAAGGAGGCGCGGAAACGGTCAAGTAGTTGAACGACCTGATTGCGCTGATCTTGCGTAAGCGCGGTGTCCACGCTGCGCAACAGAACGTCTTCGTCAGGTAGTGAGGGTACGGCGGCAGCCGTGACAGCATCCACAAGGTATTGTCGTCGTGTTGGAAGGGGCATCGAAAGGGAAGATGGCGTCATAAGTGTCAAGACGCCCGATACATTCACCATGCAGTAAGGTAGAAGGGCAAGGGAACGGATTGCACACGTAAACGGCACTGGAACCATCGGCAAGCGTGATGACGGCAAACGGGACGACAAGGTTCCGGCGACGAGCGCATTCCTTCGACGGCATAAAGAGGGCAGTTGAATCAGGAACAGAGTTACAAGAAATGGACACCATGGCGACAGAGAAAGCAGAGATCACGACGTCAGCAGCGACGACCACCTTGTCGGGTGAGCAAGGGATATCTATGGTTGTGGTGCTGAACGGAGACAAAACGAGTTGTGCGCGAGCGCAGTCGACAACCGCACGATTAGCGGAAAGGAAGTCCCATCCCAGGATAATATCATGAGACGCATGCGAAAGAACGACAAATTCGACTACGTAAAGCGCACCTTGAATCACAACACGAGCAGTGCATGCGGCCGAAGGTTTGACGTGCTGCGAACTCGCTGTGCGTAGGGAAATGTCAAACAGCGGAGTTGTCACTTTCTTCAGTTTGCGGCATAACACTTCACTGATTACACAAATAGCTGCGCCTGTGTCGACAAGAGCGTTTGTGGCGAAACCATCTACAAACACCGCAATCTCGTTAAGGGGGCGAAAGATGAGGCCTTGCAAATTTCGTCGGTGGCACAGTTCTTGCCTCAGGAACTGCGACTGTTAGTTTTCCTCCTGGGCGTGGTCGGAACGGCGAAGCATGGGGGACAGAGACCGGCGGCGGGGTGGCGAAGGAGATCGACGTGAGTTGAAGTCGGATCGACGTGAGCTGAAGTCGGATCGACGTGAGCGGGAGTCGTGCGCATCAGGCGTAACATGGGGTTCCGGGTTGCTGAGGGATGTAGCCGGAGTGCTGAGCATCACGAAAATATGGTCCACGGCGGTGACAATAGCGAGCAACATGTCCCGGAATACCGCAGGCGTAGCAGACGGGCCGGTTATCCGGGGTACGCCAAGGGTTCGCTGGTGCCCTAGGAGGCGAGAAGGGTGCGTTTTCCGGGTATACTGGAAGTGGCGGCCTGTAGTAGTTGGTGGTCGGGCTGAATGGTGGGGCTGCCGGTTGCGTACGAGGTCGGGTGACGGCTTCTGCATAAGTAAGCGGTGCAGCAACTTGTACTGGCGAAACCGGCGAAGGGAGAGCCTAGGCAACTTGTGTCTGGATAGCACGACGAAGCGAGTGGTCCAGCGCAGTGGGGGTTTCGTTGATGGTGGCCACAAGAGAGAGCTGTCGAGCAACTTCCTCACGGATGTATTGCTGAATCTGAGGCATCAACGTGGTGTAGTCCGCACCACTACTTCTGGACCCCAGGACCGAAAGGTCCGCTGTTTGCGTACTATTGCGACGTGTAGAGATTCGCTGCTTGCGAAGCTCATCAAAACTTTGACAGAGCCGAATCACTTCGGTTACGGTCTGTGGGTTTTTGGCCACAAGCATATGGAAGGCGTCGTCGTCAATGCCTTTCATTATATGCTTTATTCTGTCAGGCTCCGTCATGCTCGCATCCACTCGCCTACAGAGGCCGATCACATCCTCAATGTAGCTCGTGAAGCTCTCACCAATTTGTTCACATCGTCCACGCAGACCGTGTTCAGCACGAAGTTTGCGCATAGCTGGGCGACCGAAAAACGAAGTCACGGTCTCTTTAAAAACCGACCAGGTGGAGATGTCGGCTCGGTGGTTGATGAACCATAGGTTGGCCAAATCCGTGAGGTAGAAGATGACGTGAGTCAGCTTCGCGGGGTCATCCCACTTGTTAATCGCGCTGGCAGGTTCGTAGTCTGCCAGCCAGTCCTCCGACATCCTGATCTTCAGTGCCGCTGTAGACTGGAGGGTCGCGCAGACGAAAAAAGCCAGAGCACATGACAGGCGGGGGGCGTGGAAGAGGTTTGCGAGGGATCGACGCGCTCGTTCATTCTGGAATCAGATGGTAGCTTACGGCTGCGGAGCTCCAGGACGCGGAAGGGGATTACCCAGCAGCTCCACCAAATGCAACAAGCGTGCTCTCCTACGAACACTTGTTATTATGCTTGACAAAGAGTCAGTCAACCAAGCTGGTTCAGGAAGAAACCCGGCAAGCACGAACCACACGAACGTCAACGTCTTCTTTCACGCTGGCACAGAGCTGGCACCGCTGTGCTCCGGTACAATATATATATATATATATATATATATATATATATATATATATATATATATATATATATATATATATATATATATATATATATATTGTTAAGCCATTTATTGGCGACGATGCACAGAGCGACAGCCAAGGCGGGGACCGACTCTCAGCACGAGCTGCTCGTTCTCGTCGAAGAGGGCGACCCACTAGAAGGCGCTGGAGAGGATGACCCACTGTATATAGTTCCAAAGCTTCGCTATAATATATATATATGGTCTCGTCTTCTGACGAAGGCCTGGTCCACCAACCGAAACGGTTAATAAAATATTTCGCACGTGCACCCTTTTCTTCAATCATATTTCGAGCCGTAACCATCGATCTTCAAACCCCCCCCCGCCCAAAATATATATATATATATATATATATATATATATATATATATATATATATATATAGTGTGAGCACTATTCATACTCTTCATCTTCTCACCTGTAAATACACATCATCGCCACTTGAGTCTGAGCAGGGGGGCTCTGGCTCGAGTGAGAATAAAGAAGAGTGTTGAGGCCTGAACGTTGTCTCACAAGTGGTGGATTGTGCTGTCCGGTCCCTCACTCCTCTGGCTCTACCGGTGCCTCTACGCCTTCCACTAAAATACACCCCTGGAGCTCCGTTCAGGTCGCCGTTTGCCACAACAGACCTCGGCAATGTCGCAAGACGAGGGCTTTCCCGCTGGAGCGTCGACGACGCCTGCCCCGATGGGAGTCCCTTCCTGTCTGGTCACCACGCCACAGAAGGATCCACCGGTGTTCGCTGGCCTTCGTGGGGACGACGTCGAAGACTGGTTGGAGGAGTACCACCGCGTCAGTGCCCTCAACCACTGGGATGACTCTGCGAAGCTCACTCGCGTCGCCTTCTACCGTGACAGGTGTGGCGAAAACTTGGTTTTTCAATCACCAGCTAGACTTCCTGGATTCCACCTCATTCAAACACCAGCTACGGCAAATTTTTGCGAACCCTTCCATCCGTTCGGACATCGCGAAGAAGAAGTTGACGGGGCGTGTCCAGCAAAATGGCGAGTCATACACTTCTTACATTGAAGATGTCCTCGCCCTTTGTCGCCGAGTGAACAGTTCAATGACGGAGACTGACAGGGTGCGCCACCTACTCAAAGGCATTGGTGCTACGGCATTCAACGCACTCGTGGTCAGCTTGGTCAGGTTTCATGACAGCAGAGCGTTGGTCACTGCACGTAATCCTACATCTTTGCCACTTGTTCTTCCCCAAGGTACCCGGTTGGCCTGCTTTGCTGACACCGAACATCTTGCCCTTATGCCCCTTCATACCGATGCACCACTGTCGCCTACTGCTAACGACGACCATGCGACGACCACAGCTTTGACTGCCACGATCAATCCGGATCTTTCTGCGGCGCAAAAGTATGGTGGCTAGAGGGGGAGGTGTGAGCAACGGCGCGCCGGAGAGGCAGCATTTTTTCATGATTCGGCGGCGCGAATGGGCTCGCGGAGCCGACAGCAGCGCCGCCGCATCAGCGCGGTTACTGAACCAACTGAACGGCGAAGAGATGTTCGTGTGCACAGACAGCCAAGGAACGCGTTTCTGCAGACGCGCGATGACTGTGCACCCGCGCCGCCCGTGTGATCCAGACGCGCGGATGCCATGCAGTTCGGGCAGCGCAAAGGCTCTCGCAGACGACGACGCGCCACCTGTCGGGGTCATGAAAAAGTGCCGCACCGACTTGCACGACGCAGCCCAGCCGATGCTGACACCTCCCTCTCTAGCCACCATAGCAAAAGAAAGATCTCTTGGCACTACTTCAAAAGCACAGTGCTTCTTTTGACGTCCACTCCAAGCTTCTCGGGCGCACGTCCGTCGCAGTGCACCGCATCGAAACCGAGGGCAATTCCATCGTACGCCGCCGACCATACCGTGTGTCTTCCGCGGAGCGCAAAATCGAGGACAACGTCACTGACATGCTGAAACGCGACATCATTCTGCCATCGTCAACTTCTTGGTCGTCGCCTGTGGTGCTGGTCCGAAAGAAGGACGGCTCGGTACGATTTTGCGTCGATTATCGAGCACTAAACAAGATAACGCGCAAAGATGTATATCCGATGCCACGAATTGACGATGCCCTTGTGTCACATATTGGAGGTGACAAGAAAAATACGAGGAAAGAAGAGGAAGACGAGAAGCACGCATGACGTAGAACCACGACACCAGACGAAGAGAAAGACGAGGTGGAACATATAAAAGAGAAGGTGACGT
This sequence comes from Rhipicephalus appendiculatus, assembly GCA_030522465.1. Lineage (NCBI taxonomy): Eukaryota > Metazoa > Arthropoda > Arachnida > Ixodida > Ixodidae > Rhipicephalus > Rhipicephalus appendiculatus. The sequence continues at coordinate 12,663 of JALIZH010014373.1, read as the reverse complement.
GGACAGAGGGGCCCTGGGTGTTCCATCGTGAGCGCGTGAGCTGGACACGAGCGTCGCCGGCCTGTGTTCCGGGTGCTCCAGCTCTCGTTCTACGGCAACGCACCGTAGACTCCGGCTGGCCAAAGGACCGGAAGGCGAGCACGAGGACCCGCAGCGGCCTGGGAGCGCCATCGGCTTGTGCTCCGAGCGTCCCATCCTACGGCACCGTACCGTAGGCCTCGCCTGAGCCAGTTCCTGAGAGACGCTGGCCAGCTCAAGTACCTGCGACGCGCAGGTCAGTCACCTCCAAGCTCTCCAACCTCAAGTACAACGCCAGTTCGCGTTCCCTACTAGAGAAGGACGACGACCCCGACTCGGACGCCGAGGTTAACGCCAGTGCACCGCAACGCCTCGCCTCATCATGAACCGGCACACGACGCCGTGAGTTTCGCAAGCGAAGAACGCTTCGTACTTTTGTTTGTAGTCTGTATAATAGCTTTATTTTGAGATGGTTATGTAGAGTGTTCCTTTTTCATGTTTGTTGTTATTCTAGGGTTATTGTGTGCGTTCATTTAGTGTGCAATTAAACATGTGTGTGTTTAACGATCTCGCCTCGTCCATTTCTTCTGGCCGACCAATGTCCGGAGATCCGTGATAAAAATAAGTGGCGAGCCTGCCAGGATTCATTTTTCTTAATTTTTGTTGTGGATCTCACGGATTTCGGTTCGGCAGGGAGGATGGACCTGGTGACGATTTTGGAGGTGGCCCTAAAGCTTGGTTTGTCGGGCCGAAGAAGCGATAGCCCTCTATGATCGTGAGGAAAAGAGGCGGAGAGATGAGCGAGGGCGGGCACGCGAGGAGAGGCGCGAACAGGAGGAACGCGAGATCAGGAGGATCGAACACGAGAAGGAGGTTATCCTGCGGAAACAGCGGACTGTGGAAGCAGATAATGAGAGGAGCACAGATAAGGGGGGGCTCCATAGGAGAGACAGAACCTCCTAGGTCAACGGGAGTCTGTCCAGTGTCGATGACATTGCTTCACGACAGAAGAGACGAGCTGGACAGAGACTTGTCCCGGTCTGAGCAGATAGTATTAGATCAAGGCGGAGAGTTCAAACCGAGGTTGGCAAAAGCTATAGATGTTAGAGCGGGCATAGGAATGCCAATGGTGGACTTACAGCAAGAATATGGAGAGCCTGAAGCTGACAGCTGTAATCCGGTAGAACAAATGACTAGCCACCACGAGAGTTGTTCAAAAGAAGGCGAACTAGTGAGTTCGGCGGTAAATGAGGCGGACAAGGATGCCGCATGTAGTAGCTGCAAGCCCATCGTTAATGAACGAAGTGCCGAAGGTGTTGATCGGGGACCTGACGCAACGGTCGCTGTTTGGAGTGGCGTCGCAGGAATCCAGAGCACTTCATCGAAAGGAAGACGTCTTGAGAAGAGAACAGGGCATAGGCAAGACATAGCAGTACGGGAGAGTGTGAGGATCATTGGCTTGGCTGAGACTAATGATCTTGCTCAGTCAAAGCTAAGTAGGAAGAAAACCACCCCGAAAATTTGTCACAGATACCCGAATGTCAAGAGAAATGTGCAAATGATCAGCCGGCGATGTGAGGTGGTGAAGCATCCTAGAAGAGTTGTGTGGATGAGGCGGTCGATGATTGAGAGCAGGAGTAAAGGCAGCGTATGTACTGGACGTTCACAACGGGGCGCAGTAAGAGAACTCGGAAGAAAGTCGCGTAAGGCGCGCATGTTGAAAAAGAGAAGACGTAAGCTTGAACGTTTACATTGGTTAGTGTGATGAATTAATAGGTCTGTGCATTGAACAAAAGTAGTTGGTTTCTGATTTACAAAAGTGTGTTATAGAAAAGGCATTTGGAACAAGTGTGAAGAGTGAGTACATGCAGTGTGTTGGATAGCGTTCCCGATACTGTGCAAGGACAGTGACAGTGGTGATATTAATAATTGTTTACTGGGGACAATCATGGTCACTTTGTGTCAGTGGCGTACTTTAAATGCATTCAAGACAATGGTGGTACTGGATGACGAGTGTTGTGGTGGTGTTGTGTTAGCTGGAGCCTCATCGTGGAGAACATCAGATTGGTCCTCGCCTGCAGACATCGGAGATTCTGAGCAGTTTTCTTCTGGAGAAAGCTCTTGAGGAAGGGGGGCCATTGTCACATATTGGAGGTGACAAGAAAAATACGAGGAAAGAAGAGGAAGACGAGAAGCACGCATGACGTAGAACCACGACACCAGACGAAGAGAAAGACGAGGTGGAACATATAAAAGAGAAGGTGACGTGGACAGAGGGGCCCTGGGTGTTCCATCGTGAGCGCGTGAGCTGGACACGAGCGTCGCCGGCCTGTGTTCCGGGTGCTCCAGCTCTCGTTCTACGGCAACGCACCGTAGACTCCGGCTGGCCAAAGGACCGGAAGGCGAACACGAGGACCCGCAGCGGCCTGGGAGCGCCATCGGCTTGTGCTCCGAGCGTCCCATCCTACGGCACCGTACCGTGGGCCTCGCCTGAGCCAGTTCCTGAGAGACGCTGGCCAGCTCAAGTACCTGCGACGCGCAGGTCAGTCACCTCCAAGCTCTCCAACCTCAAGTACAACGCCAGTTCGCGTTCCCTACTAGAGAAGGACGACGACCCCGACTCGGACGCCGAGGTTAACGCCAGTGCACCGCAACGCCTCGCCTCATCATGAACCGGCACAGGACGCCGTGAGTTTCGCAAGCGAAGAACGCTTCGTACTTTTGTTTGTAGTCTGTATAATAGCTTTATCTTGAGTTGGTTATGTAGAGTGTTCCTTTTTCACGTTTGTTGTTATTGGGTTATTGTGTGCGTTCATTTAGAGTGCAATTAAACATGTGTGTGTTTAACGATCTCGCCTCGTCCATTTCTTCTGGCCGACCAATGTCCGGAGATCCGTGACACCTTGACTCCCTCCAGGGCGCTGAATATTTCTCAAGCCTCGATCTCCGCTCAGGGTATTGGCAAATACCTATGCACGAAGGGGACAAAGACAAGACGGCCTTTGCAACACCCGATGGCCTCTATGAGTTCAATGTCATGCCCTTCGGTTTATGCAACGCTCCGGCAACGTTTGAGCGTATGATAGACACCGTTCTTCGTGGCCTTAAGTGGAAAACCTGTTTATGTTATCTGGATGACATCGTCATTTTTTCTTCCACCTTCAGTCAGCATCTTGAGCGGCTAGACGAAGTTCTGACGTGCATTTCTAACGCTGGGCTACAACTCAATACAAAAAAAAATGTCATTTCGCCCGAAAGAACATCATAGTGTTGGGCCACCTAGTCAGTAAAGAGGGCGTTCGACCCGATCCTGAGAAGGTCACTGCTGTGACACGCTTCCCTCGTCCCGAAAATCACAAACAATTACGAAGTTTTCTGGGCCTTGCGTCTTATTTTCGCCGCTTCATTCGCGACTTCGCCTCCATCGCGTCGCCAGTACACAAGCTGCTGACATCGGGAACAACCTTCGGTTGGACGAACGATTGCGACATCGCTTTTGACACCCTCAAGGCGGCGCTGACATCTGACCCCGTGCTCTGTCACTTCGACGAGCATGCCCCTACCTGTCTGCACACCGACGCTAGCGGCCATGGCATCGGTGCCGTCCTCGTACAGCGTGATACAACTGGTCGAGAAAGAGTCGTCGCCTACGCCAGCCGCGCACTCACGAACCCTGAACGAAACTACTCGATTACAGAACAAGAATGCCCGGCTGTAATTCGGGCCGTACAGAAATTCCGCCCATATCTTTACGGACGCCATTTTACTGTAATAACGGACCACCACGCTTTGTGCTGGCTGTCGTCGCTGAAGAATTTGTCCGGACGCCTTGGCCGCTGGGTGCTCCGACTCCAAGAATACACATTTGACGTTGTTTACAAATCTGGAAAGAAACACCAAGATGCCGATGCCCTCTCCCGTTGCCCTCTCCTACTACCATCTACTACGAGCAAGCCTCTTCATTGCTCGTCCCATGACGACGAGGCTACGTGCCCACTAACGTTATCGGAAATGGCGGTTGCTGGCCCGGTGTCATCCACTCGCTACTTTCAGCTGGCCTCCTGTCAAAAGCAAGACCCATACTGCTGTCGCATGGTTCAACGCCTCTGCGGAAAATCTACACCACCTAATTCCAGATTGCGCCGACAACTCAGGCAATTCAAGATGAAAACAACGTGCTGCATCGATACATTTACAGTGACGATGTACACCGGTGGGTTCCCGTTCTTCCACGTTCGCTTCGTGAGCAGGTCCTTGAGGCCTTTCACGACGACCCATCTGCCGGCCACTTGGGATTTCAAAAAACGTACAGCCGCATTAGGAGTCGCTTCTTCTGGCCTGGTCTCTCCACCTCTGTTGCAAAGTACGTCTCTTCTTGCGCACTATGCCAACGGCGCAAGCGACCGACTTCACCTCCTGCTGGCTTATTACAGCCAATACCATGTCCCGAGGAACCTTTTGCCGTTGTTGGAATCGACCTTGTCGGACCCCTTCCCGTAACATCTGCAGGATATAGATGGATCGTGACAGCGGTTAACCACCTCACGCGTTACGCAGAGACCGCTCCTCTACGCTCCAGTTCAGCCTCTGACGTGGCAACCTTCTTTCTCGAAGCCATTGTCTTGCGCCACGGTGCGCCTCGCGTCCTCTTAAGCGACCGCGGCAAAGCTTTCCTATCCACAGTAATTGAAGAAATGCTTAAAAATTGCGGCACAGTTCACAAGACCACATCGGCATACCATCCTCAGACCAACGGCATCACAGAGCGATTCCATCGCACCCTAATTGAAATGATAGCCATGTATATTGGGCCAGCACACGACAACTGGGAGAAAATTTTACCATTTGTGACATTTGCTCATAACACCGCCGTCCAGCGCACTATTGGGTACTCACCCTTCTACCTTGTTTACGGCCGTTCGGCGACATTCACGATCGACGCTTCCTTCTTGCGCACTCCGACCGACAATTCTACGACTACACTCGAAGAGTCAGTCTCGAGACTTGAAAAATGTCGGCAACTTGCTCGGCTTAGTACCGAAGCTAGTCAACACGATCGCAAGCAGCGGTACAACATCTCTCATCGTGACGTCTCTTTCCGTCCTGGCGACGAAGTGCTCCTTTGGACGCCAACTCGTGGTTCCCGGGTTGTGTGAAAAGTTCCAGTCGCGATTCCTTGGACCCTACGTAATTAACGAACAAACATCTCCTGTTAATTATCGTATCACTCCCGTTGACGTTTCTCCCGATCCATCGCTGCCGTGGTTCGGAGATAGTCCACGTGTCGCGTCTAAAGCCCTTCGTTCGACGTCTCAGCCCCAGTCTAAGTCGCGGCCAGCCTGGCCGCTTCGTCGCGCGGGGAAATTAGTGTGAGCACTATTCATACTCTTCATCTTCTCAATATTGAAGGACACTTTGTACATTCCAAAGTGTGTTCGGCGAAAGCGTGTGACCATTTCACTGATTGTGCCATGTCTTTTTTTTACACTCTCAGTGGCATAAGACACAAACCTAATGGGTGCGTGTTTTCTTCTTTAATTTTTTACCGCGAATCGCAGCGAGACGCGAGACTCATCTTCCTCCGTTCGCATGCGTTAGTATTTTCTCGCGCTTTGCGCATCGTGCAAACGCCATCCGCGTTCCAGCTCTTAAGTTGACGGACCCTTTGTAAATTGGAAAGTGTATTCCGTGAACGCCTCGGTCCATTGAGACGGCGTCGGTCAGAATGATTGCTAACTCTGGTCACAGCGATGCTACGCAAGCAAAGCGCGAGCGCTATAGAGTCCGACGCGACCGGCGTCCGTCTGCGCATCCCGGCGGCCACCTGGCTCAGTGCCAGAGCTCGGATGGACGGACGGACGGACATGGACGGATGAACGGACGGACGGACAGACGGATGGATGGACGGACGGACGGACGGACGGACGAACAGACAGACAGACAGACAGACAGACAGACAGACAGACAGACAGACAGACAGCCAGACAGACAGACAGACGGACGGACGGACGCCGGACGAAGGTCGGACGGACACCGGACGGACGTGAGCATGAGACATTAAAGACTTTCGCCTTAAAGATTACACCATCCACCGCTAAAGGGAACCATGTGTAGATGCGAAGCAGCGGGCGCTAACGCTTACACTGGCGGCGGCGTTGACGCTGGCGCTCATCGCAGCGTTGCACAGGAGAGAAACCTGGGGGGCGCAAAGCACGCAGTGATGGACGGTTGTCTCCTACTGGAACATCCCAATCGCTGCTGGGCAATGAGAGACACAAGACTCGGACTGGACACAGAGACCCGCAGTTCGCTTTTAGTTAACGCGCACGCTGCGAATTTTTCATCGTTCGGCAACGCACAGGAGAAATATCCCACCGGCACCACCTTGCAGGCCAAGATCCATTGCCATATATACGGGGTGGCCAGTGAACGGTTGTGCAGCGCGAGCAGTCGGTTTTTAAAGACGATAGTCTTTCTTGGGATACTTAAACGGAGAAATTTTGGTCTGTCTGTCTGTCTGTCTGTTTGTCTGTTTGTCGGCACGTCACACGATTCAGCCACCCGGCCAAAGTTTAACCACTTTCTGAGCGCCCAGCCATCTTGCACAACTATTTTTGTTCATACTTGTGAGCATTGTCGATCAAAAAGCAAATGTTACGCATGGGTGAGGAGCAACGTCAATAAATAAGTAGTCCCTGGTATGTTTCTTTATAAGAAGATACATAGATACGTAATTATGAAGACCCCAGCGTTTCTTAGGCTGCGCTCAAAAAGCGACGCTATGCACGAAAAAGCCCTCGGCCGACGATATGTTGCTGCTGGGTTCTGCACAAGGTGATGTTTCTCGACAGCACTGCCAGATGGCGTCCATGTCTCACGCAGCGCCTCCTCTGTTTTATCAAGGCCAGCCAGACGCGGCCGATTCAACTTAGAGAAAGCGCTGTCTGCGGCAAGGCAAAACAGTGTAGTACGGCCGGCAGAAGACTACCGTCTTTCGACGACATTTGCAGCGAAGCACGCAGATACGCGGCCAATTTTTTTCAACCAAGAAACTCGCTAGCAGACGCTGCCTGCGTCTGCGTTGCGTGGCGAGAGAGGCGGAGCGTAGGAGAGGAGAGAGGGTGGAGGGGACGCGCATGCGCATTGGGGGGTGTGGTTGCCGCGGGGGTGGGGGGGTGCCTAGAGGAGAGAGATGGGGGAGGGGACGCGCATGCGCAGTGAGGGTGTAGACGCCGCGGGAGGGATGCCTAGAGGAGAGAGGGGGGAGGGACGCGCATGCGCAATGGGTGTGTAAACGCCGCGGGCGGGAGGGATACCTAGAGGAAAGAGAGGGGGAAGCACAGCAGAGGAGGTGCGTGGGGAGGGTTCGCGCATGTGCAGTAAGGGTGGTGAGGACGCACACCACCAGCACTACCGCCGGGCGGACGGACGGACGGACGCCGGACGGACACCGGACGGATGGACACCGGACGGACGGACAGCGGACGGACGTGAGCATGAGACATTAAAGGCTTTCGCCTTAATACACATCATCGCCACTTGAGCCTGAGCAGGGGGGCTCTGGCTCGAGTGAGAATAAAGAAGAGTCTTGAGGCCTGCACGTTGTCTCACAATATATATATCTAGCGGCCATCGTCATCTTCATCGGCCGCCTACAAATTATGGCGCGCTCAGGCGCATGTGCCTCGTTCCTCGTGCGGCGTGCTGCACAAGGTCGTGGAACTCCGCAACCGCTTCCGTTGAGAAAGCGGAGACAGCGTGGCTAAACTTCGCTTGTTGCGAGGTAACGCGCCAAAGCGCGAAGATGGCCTCCACGTGCGTAAACCAGGCTGCAGGATTCTGTGGTCAAAACGACGGCAGGTGAATCTTCACCTTGGCGATGCCCTCGGTGCCGATCGTCGGTCTGTCGTTCGTGGTCTCGTCCATGATGCAGTGCTCGCCTCGCGCTCACGTCCGGGTCACCACGTTATAGGGCCTGAGGCTAGGTCCTCTATAACAATGCGTGTGGCGGCGAGCGAAAGACCAGGGAACCGTACAGGCCCATGGCAGGAGCAGAAGACTATTCTTTATTTTCTTTTTCTAACCTCGCAGCACGAGGAACGAGGCACATGCGCCTGAGCGCGCCATAATTTGTAGGCGGCCGATGAGGATGACGATGGACCGCTAGAATATATATATATATATATATATATATATATATATATATATATATATATATATATATATATATATATAGCAGTAAAACGGCAAGTTGGGCCAGTTGGTTGGGATTCATCGTGAACTTGGTTAACAGCGCTGGAGACACGGACACAAGGAAGGAGTAAACGAACAACACGAAACATAAGATAGGTCGCATCTGCCCGATGATTGACAATGCCCTGAAAGACAAGCAGCGTAAAGGGCAAGTGCACTGTTAATCATAAGTACATCGCCTGTGTTTAAGAACGTGTGTATGTCATTCCACTATCATGTGGTGGGGGGAGTACGTGGGGCAAACAAAACGGTGTGTCAATGTTCAGCTGGGAGAGCATTAGCTATCACTTCAACGGGTTGCGCGACTTCATCTGCCGGATCATTGCAGGTCATGTGGGCGTCGTCCCATCTTTAGCAAAACCACCGTCATTTTTAAACACGTGAACAAATTGACAAGAGAAATTGCTGAGGCCTATAACATATCGATTAGAGACAAGACCTGTATCAGTGAAGCGTCCGTTTTGCTGCATGAGAAGGAATTTGATTATTTGTGCCGATCTTGAATATCTATATTTATGACGATGCTGCCGGAATGTTACCTTGTGTCTTGCGCGTGTCACGGGTTTTTGCACTTGCTATATATATGTTGCATCATTCAATTTTTAGTAAAAATCAGTTCAGAGTCAGCGCCGTGTTGTTCGTTTACTCCTTGCTTGTGTCCGTGTCCATATATATATATATATATATATATATATATATATATATATATATATATATATGTGTGTGTGTGTGTGTGTGTGTGTGTGTGTGTACAGAGAGAGAGACGCCGTGTTTACAGCGAGTGCAAAAACAGGAGGGGTCATCGAATGCACAATCCCACACCTTCAAAAACGCCAACTTTTTGTCATAAAGTGAAATGGACGCCTTGATCACGCCTGAGCATACTTCCTGCCTCATGTGAGCCACTTTTACAAAATGCGGGTCCGTTCATCTTTGTGCCGGTACAAAACTGATGTGTTATCGAACTCAGGACGACAACCGCACTGATCACAATGAAGAGCCAGAAAACCATCCCTCTTGTTTTGGATATTATTTGCATGCTCACGAAGGCGGTCGTTAAGGCACCTGTAAGCCTGTCTGATGTAGCAGGCACTAGACTACAGAGGAATTCTGTAAACAATCACGCACACAGAGTGCACGAAGTGGTTACGATTCTTCACCTTACATTAACTACTCCTCTCGCAACAGGGCTGCTCATCTGCAAGAGTAAGGCCAGCTTGTGCGGAGCCGTAAAAGCAACATGCACACCCACGTGCCGGCAGATCTTTAGTCAATGTGATAACTGGCGTTTGAGCGGGGTGACCGCGACTTTCTTGCGTCAACTTTTATGCCACAATACAATACAACATTATGTGGACGAATGTTTCATGACCGCGTCTTGTTATTTCATGACGGGTTTTATGCTGCTATGATGATAGCAAAAATGACCAGAGGGCTTCACGTATGTAATTGTCAAGAATGTTGTCACAAACGAGCGCTCAAAGTAAGAGCGCGTCGCCGATTTCAAACGGCGGCGTGAAATATAGGCGCCGATCTGTCGCGACGGAGCAGGCGCAACTAGGGTGCCTCGATGCGCTCGCTCGCCTCCGCTCCGTTCAGGGTGGAGACAAGCGCGTCGTCTGCTACAGCGGTCGCCATTACTGATCCCAATCGTCAATGCGCGCACTGCCAGCGCGCGTATTCGCAGCCTTTTGCTCACGAGTAAAGACACTTTGGGCTGGATTTGCCTTCGCAAACGCATAATCATTCACGGATGCAGCTAGTTATAGGTTTGCAGGCACGTATCACAGCAAGTAATCGAATGTATCGCGCCTAAAGTGTTGCAGGACGTAATGACCCTCACCGCCGGCGCTGCCGCTGGCTGCGGCTGAGTGGTTCACAGCTGCTTTGGATCACTGAGAGCTGGAGGCATCACTATTCACTTTTATACTTTGCGGGTGTATATGTTCGTTTATTTATTCATTTTTACACTGCATACACACAGCATTTCCCAACATGCATCAGCAGCGATAAATTTGCTGACGTGAGAACCGTAAGGTTTAAATTACTCGCTGTTTAGCTAAATCTTAAAGCGAATAGAATTCGCGCGCATGGTTCCGAGGCTGCTGTTTTATGTGACCGATTGCCGGATATATTCGTCCTGGTGTCCTCCTATTGAATGCCTACTTAAAATACGGCTGTATTTCCCATTTCGAGAAAATACCAGCGAAAATGCGGTAAGCATCACAATGTCATTTAGCGATCGCATTGGAAACGACTCTAATCTGTGATGCTTCAGTTTTTAGGAGCGGAGCTCCTGAGGCTCTCACGATGTCTGTTGTCACCGTCGGACCGAAACACAGCTGTTACATATACCGTAGAAAGAGCGTTCATAGCGCGCTTATGATTTAAAAATAGACCGTACTCTGTCCATCCGTCCGTGCATATATCCGTCCATCCGTCCGTGCATCTGTCCGTCCCCCCGTCCGTCCATCTGTCCGTACGTCCGTGTATCTATCCGTGCGTCCATCCCTCCGTACGTCCGTGGATCCGTCCGTCCGTCCATCTGTGCGTGCGTCTGTCCATATCTGTCCGTCCTTTATACTAGTCGGCGACTTCAACGTAGACAATATGGACTTTAGGACCTAATAATAATAATAATATCTGGGGTTTAACGCCCCAAAACCACGATATGATTATGAGAAACGCCGTAGTGGAGGGCTCCGGAAATTTCGACCATCTGGTGTTCTTTAACGTGCACTGACATCGCACAGTACACGGGCCTCTACCATTTCGCCTCCATCGAAATGCGACCGCCGCGGCCGGGATCGAACCCACGACCTTCGGGTCAGCAGCCGAGCACCTTAGCCACTGTTCCACCGAGGCGGACGGACTTTAGGACCTAGCTTCGCTCCGTCATCAGCATTCACTTCGTGAATCTGCAGCCATTTTTTTCAGGGCCGCAAATTCCACGTTGAAATTAATGACCGTGTATGGTACACAAAAAGCGTTCCTTCAGGGAGGTAATTCTGGAGAATTGTTCCACCGGATAACGAAAAAAAATTTTTTTTTCTATCTGTCATTCTTGTTCCGCAAGAAAACACAACTCGGAGTGAATAGTTGCAGTTCATTAGAGACGCGAAAATACTCATAATCACACGTTCATGCATCAAAAAAAATAAAAGGAAGAAGAAGAAGGAGATGCCCGCGACAGCGAAAGTACGATTTCCAAGCACACCCCGAAAACAACGCCAAATTTATGAAAACGGTTCTCAACGTTCGAGGCACCAACACGCACTCAAAACCACACACATAACTTGTAATGGCGTTGCTAGTAATATACACGCCGTTTTAAAAATCATCCCAAAAGTACCCGACGTGCTTGCAATACTCACGCTGAATAGACGAGAGGCACTCGTCGGCTGCCACTTGTCACGTCATCATTGTCCATAAAAGTATTCGTTTAGGATCCCTTGGGAAAGAAAACATCTTCCATCCATTCCTAGAATGGTTCGTGCTCTGTGGCACGCAACATCCAGTAATCTTGCGGGACTCGCGACGAATCAGACGGGCGACAAGGCGGCAGGCACCGCGTGCACGCTTAAAAAGAGCGCGGCGTGGGGTAAAACATGGCAGATGCGCGAGGCGAGGCGGCGCCGACCCTTTCGAAGAATGGCCACACTCTAAGCGGGGGCGCGCGCATCGAGGCACTCTAGGCGCAAGCATCAAAAGACGCCGCGCGCGCGCGCCTCCTCTCCCCCTCGAGGCGGCTGCCGCCGCGCCAACGGGCGCTTCTCGGTTCGGAACGCCGAGCGAGCGCTGTCTCGAACCCTCATGAAGGAAAGGATGACGCAATGCTGAGCTAGGCCGCGATGAGTGGAAACCACGAGAACGATCTCGCCCTTTCATTAGCTTTGGCTGTGCTGCGCGCCGAGGAAAAAACTGTTAAGTTCGCGAATCCAGTGGCGAGCGAATATAAGCAAGCGGCGACGGAGGGTAAGCAGGAGGAGTGAATGAGTTAGCGAGTAACTGTCAGGCAGTGGCAGTGTGTGTGAACGATGGTGCTGTCGGCGAAGTTTTGTGGACTGAAGTGTGGTCAGTCGATCTGGAAGAATCGAATGATGACGGCCGTGGGAGCTGCAGAAGTTTTGAGGAACGTTTCCTGGAAGAAAAACCTCGGACGTACGGGACAACAACCAGCGCTGGAGCTTTTGTGAGTGCTTCCTTGAAGAGAAGCATTCAAGATTAGTTCCAAGAACTTTGGACTGAATACGTTTGATGAAAATTACACTCTTTAAGTGTTCTTGGATAGTGAATGCCTGAGATTGCATTTGTAGAGCGAGTTGTTTGTTTCTTCCCGTTGTTTTGAACACCATCGGGGTTGCCAGGTAAGCTGTATTGTATTTGATACCT